>VYZX01006042.1:0-51525 GCA_013401335.1 Brachypteracias leptosomus | reverse complement strand
ACTCCTCCAGGGATGGGGACTCCACCACTGCCCTGCCCAGCCTGGCACAGCCCACAAC
This sequence comes from Brachypteracias leptosomus, assembly GCA_013401335.1. NCBI lineage: Eukaryota > Metazoa > Chordata > Aves > Coraciiformes > Brachypteraciidae > Brachypteracias > Brachypteracias leptosomus. The sequence continues at coordinate 51,467 of VYZX01006042.1, read as the reverse complement.
AACCCTGACCAACAACAAATTGTTCCTCAGCTCCAACTTCAACCTCCCCTGGGGCAACTTGAGGCCGTTTCATCCTGTCCTGTTGTAGCCAAAACATCAGACACTTAATCAGCAGTACAAGGAGCTGTGCAAATCTGATAACCACAGTCCTAGAACATGGAGAAGAACCAGCCAGGTCCAGGTTCAACAGCAACAAACTGTAACACAGAAGGCAAGTGGCCAGCTTGGAACAGTACTAGGAAAAATATAAGTAAAGGTCACTGCCTGGGACTACCCAAGACCCCTCCAGAAGCCCCTAAGAGACCTAAGACGCATGTTTTAAGGCTATATCAATATAATAATTAGCTCTAAGATATATGATGAAGGTGTATGACCTTCCTAGGAAATGTCCTGCATATGTTGAAGCAATATCTGAGCAGCCTGACCTAGATAGAGATGTCCCTACTTGTGTAGGGAGGTTGGACCAGATGACCTCTAGAGGTCCCTTCCAGCCTAAAACATTCTATAATTCTATGATATAAGCTGTAACTGATGCAGCCTATGGTGTAGATGATAAGAGAAACAATCCCTCGTGCACCTGGTGCCAAATAAAGTAATGCCAGCTTTCTAACAGTAAAATAAGTGTTAGAGAGTTCTTCATTTATCATATTTTGGTAATGCTGCCACTTGTTCCTTGGGAGAAGACACCAACCCTCCCCCAAGAAGGACAGACCCTGGGCAGGGATCTCCAGACCTGTGCAGGTCAGGGTGGTGTGGGCAGAGCAGAGGGAGATTCCAGGAGCGTGTGGGGTGTTGGTGAGCAGCACCTTCCGGCTGGTCCTGGTGCCCCTGACTCCCTCCTGGCCATGGAAGAGCTGAAGGACAGGGGTTGCCCTGGCTGGGGGGGCTCCTGAGGTCTCTAAAGATCCAGGCTCTGCCCTCAGCTCTGTTCCTTCCTGTCCCAGCCCTTCAAGGCAAGGAGAATGATCACAGCTCTTCTCTCTCCAGGAGATGCTGGCCCAGATCCCTTTTCATGGATAAGGGGGTGAATGGGCCATGGGTGGTGTCTCCCGGGGGTGTATGGAGCCTGGAGAATCAGCCAAATGCTGTGGAAGGGAAGTGAGAGAAACACTTTGGATGTCAACTCAGGAAGGAGTTGGGATCCCACAGACAGAAGCAGAGGCCTTAGCACAGCTGGTGTCTCCCAGACAGTGACAGAGACTGAGGAACTGCATGTGCTGGTTGGCCTTTTGTTCCCTGTCCCACCCTGGTGCCCCACACAGGGACCGACACTGCTGGGACCCTAGATCATCGTATGGTCACATCAGGTCCCAGTGGCCAGACTGGAGAGTCCAACAAGACCGCCAGGACAGCCTGGACATGGCCCTTGCTGTTTCCTGGACAGCTAGAGGAACTCTGCTGGGTCCTGCATGGAGCCCCAGGTGGTTGTGCTGCTCCACAGACCCTGTAGCACCTTCTGTGGGGACCTGCAAGGCCTGGAAGAGCCACTGGGGCTCTCTGGAGGGGCTGCTTGGTTCCAGACATCCCTGGGAGGGCTGGGAGAGGACCTGGGGTTCTCTGGAATCACCAATTCCCAGCATGGTGGGGTTGGAAGGGACCTCTGGAGATGATCTGGTGCCACCCCCCTGCTCCAGCAGCTCCCCCAGAGCAGGGGGCCCAGCAGCGTGTCCAGGCCCCTTGGGAATCTCTCCAGACAAGGAGACTCCACAACCTCTCTGGGCAGCCTGGCACAGGCTCCAACACCCTCACAACAAACAACCACCTCCTCCTGCTCACATGCAACCTCCTGCCTTCCACTTGGTGCCCGCTGCCCCTTGGCCTGGCCCTGGGCACCACTGACAAGAGTCTGGCCCCAGCCTCTTGCCCCCACCCTTTAGCTCTTGATCAGCATTGATCAGATAGTTGTCGAAAAAGAGGATTTATCACCTGGTGTGCAATAACCCAAAACCCACACACAAGAGGAGAGACGTTGCTTGTTGATTTCAGAGTTGCACCAGCCTGGGTGCTTGGTGGTCTCCCACAGATGAAGCCCCCCAGCTCCTGTACCCCTCTGTATCACCAGTGATTTCACAGTATCACAGAATTACCCACATAGGAAAAGACCTTTAAAATCATTGAGTCCAATCATTGACCCAGCACTGACAAGTCCTTGACTAACCCATATCCCTGAGCACTTCTACACATCTTGTAAGGACCTCCACAGATGGAGACTCCACCACTGCCCTGGGCAACCCATTCCAATGCCTGGTAAACCTTTCAGTGAATTTTAGACACAAAGGTTTAATGATCCAGCTTTCTAATACACGTGCTTTGTTATTCACCTGTACGATTGGTTAAAATATCCTCTCCTGCTGTGCAAATCACTGCTCATGGTCTGTCCCTTGTTCTTTTGAGAAGGTGGGATAACTGGGGAGCTGGTCCATGAGTTGATGCTCACAATCTCCCCCTGACACCTTTAATTTTCCCTCGGTTCCTGCAGATTTTTGCTGCCTTCACATTTCTTGTGGCAATTCCCCGTTTCTCATGCCTGTGAGGGAGGCTGTTCCTTATCAGTCCTTTCCAGCTCTTCTTCCAAAGCCCAGTTGTTTGAACACCTGGTTATCTCTTAGCTCCTTCTCACCACCAGCTCATGTTTCACAAGGCCACGGGAGCTGTTTGACTTGGTTGTTTTGCTAATGGGGAGAATTCACTGCCTGCTGTAGAACAAGATCTCCTCTGAGGCTTCTCTTGTGCAGCTCAGCAGCCCCAGGGCTCTCAGCCTTTGCTGGGCACAGAGATGCTGCAGGCCCCTTGTGACCAAAGTCTGGTAAATAAAGAACTCTCTAACACTGAGTTTAGCGTTAGACCCTCAGCATCTCTGCAGCCTCTCCCCAGTAGCTCCTTGTCTCTCTTGACCTGGGGAGCCCAGACCTGGACCCAGGACTCCAGATGTGGCCTCGCTGGGGCAGAGGAGAGTGGGAGGAGAACCTCCCTTGACCTGCTGGCCGCACTCTTCTGAACGCCCCTCGGGAAACAATTTGCCTTCTTGGCTACAAGGTCCCATTGCTGGCTCCTGGGCAACTTCTTATCCCCCAGCACTCCCAGGTCCTTCTCTGTGGGTCAGCTCCCAGCAGGCCACCCCTCCCCTGTACTGGTGCGGGGGGTTATTGGTCCCCAGGGGCAGGACCTGACANGGGGGGGGGGGGGCAGCTCCAAAGGAGAGACACTTTACAGAAATAAGATGTTCCAACAAACTTTTTTTTCCCTTTAATTTCGGGTGTGGTTTCAGAGCAGCGCTCCCGGTGCACCCTCCACCGGGGGTGCTGGGAGGTGTAGTCCGTTTCGGCGGCCATCTTGTGTGTGGCGGCAGCGCGGGTCCCACCGCAGTCCCTGCAGGCTGTAGGTGGCTGCGGGCTCCCCGGTGGCACCGGGCGCTCCTCCTCGTCTCTGTCGGGACGAGCGAGACCGAACCTGTCCCTGTCAACAGCGAGAGAGCACTAGGGACCCTCCCGCCATGGCGGCGCCGCGTCCCGACCTCCCTCCCATGAGGCACAGCGCTCCCGCGCATGCTCCGGCCGGTGCTGCGCCGTGACTGGTCCGCGGGGCGGTCCGATCGAAAGCGGGCAGAGTGACATGGGGATTTGAACGGTAACGGACGCGCCTGCCCTAGCTGAGGACTCGGTGAGTGTCGTGCTCCGGCCTCGCTGCTGCCCGGCGAGACCCCGGCCCCACAGCCCCTCACCACCGGGCAACTCTCACCGGGCAGCCCGGGCGGGCTCGGCTGTGGCCGCGGGCGGGGGGTGAGCGGGGGAGAAGAGGCTGCGGCGTCCTCTCGGGTCCCGGTGGTCGTTCTGGGGAGAGGGAGGCTGTGTGTGTGGAGGATGTCTTGCCGCTTGCCCCGGGGGGGTGTGGGGGTGTCTTGTCGCTTGTCCCCGGGGAGTGGGGGGGGGCTGTGCGGGTCTCGTCGCTGTCGCGGAGGGGTCTTGTCCCCGTTGGGGTTTGCTCGGTCAGAGCTCACGGCTGCGTGAGCAGCGCTTGGTACTGAAAGTTGTTAGGGCAGGAGGAAGAGGCTTCAGGTTGTGCCGGGGAGGGAGGGGGAGTCGGGGTTGGAGCTGAGGAACAATTTGTTGTTGGTCAGGGCTGTGAAGGGCTGTGCCAGGCTGGGCAGGGCAGTGGTGGAGTCCCCATTGCTGGAGGGGCTTCCAAGGCGTGGAGATGTGGTGCTGAGGGACAGGGGTTAGTGGTGCCCTGGCAGGGATGGGGGAACGGTTGGACTCAATGATCTTCAAGGTCTCTTCCAGTCTAAACAATTGCCTGGTTATCTGGAAGCAGGTCACACCCCCCCCCGAGCTGCAGCGAATGTGGTTTCTGTGGGGATTTGTTTACACTGGCTACACTTTCTCCTTGCAGGTACTGAGAAGAGTTGCAGACCCCCATTCCTCTCAGAATGGCCCTAGAAGACTATGAGCAGATTCTCAAGTACTATAAGTTGTATGAAACAATTGGCAAAGGTATGCTTAGTCTCTGAATGCAAACACATGTGTGATCTTTTAACTGCTTTGGTATTTACCTGAGTATGAGTTAATATAGATAGTATTTATGTAAGTACAGACTAATCTCTAAGTATTTGTTACAGGAGCTGAGCCGGCCCCGTGCGATCGCAGCCCAGCAGCCAAAGTCCTCCTGGGCTGATCCCCAGCAGCGTGGGCAGCAGGGCAGGGAGGGGATCCTGCCCCTCTGCTCCGCTCTGGGGACACCCCCCTGCAGTGCTGGGGACACCTCTGGAGTCCTCAGCACAGCAGAGCCATGGAGCTGGTGGAGCGGGGCCAGAGGAGGCCCCAGCAATGGGGGGAGGGCTGGAAGCCTCTGCTGGGAGGCCAGGCTGGGAGAGTTGGGCTTGTTCAGCCTGGAGAGGAGAAGGCTCCAGGGAGACCGTCTGGTGGCCTTGCAGGGCTTCAAGAGGCCTGTCAGAAAGATGTGAAGAGACTTTTTATGAGGGCCTGTGGGGACAGGACAAGGGGGGATGGTTTAAAACTGGAAGAGTAGGTGGAAGAAACCCTTTTCACTGAGGGTGGTGAGAGCCTGAGCCAAGTTGGCCAGAAAGGTGGAGGCTGCCCCATCCCTGGAACCATTGCAGGGGAGGTTGTTGGGGCTCTGAGCAACCTGCTCTAGTTACAGATGTCCCTGCTCCCTGTAGGGGTTGGAACTAGATGACCTTGAAAGGTCCCTTCTAAACCAAACCATCCTGTGATTCCATATCTCAAGTGTATATTTAGCAGGGCAGAACTCTAGAGATGTAGTTAGAGGTTGGTAGCAATGATGGCTTCTTCCTCTAACAAAGACACTGCACACTGTGCATGGTACATACTCCAGTGTAGCAGTGAGATTGTAAGACAGAAACCATGTCATAACACTGAGTTTAAACATGCCTTTTTCAAATTCTAGGTGGGTTTGCAAAGGTGAAACTTGGACAACATCTTCTAACTGGAGAAAAAGTTGCAATAAAAATCATAGACAAACATGATCTAGGGGTAAGCAAAAAGATACTTGAAAGTTGGTAGCACCTTCTGCTGTTCTTGTGGAGTTCTCAAGAACACGGGGGTGCCACACATCAAATTGCTGCTTTGCTCTTCCTCTCGGCTATTGGTGGATGCTGTAGATATGAAAGAGTTTTAGCTGAAGGACACAAATCTTGTGTTCTCTTTGGAGAAGGCAACATTCCCTCGCTGTAAAAGTAAGGATTTTAAAGACTATTGAAGTATTTCAGAGGGAAAGCTGATTAGAACATGTGCTATTTTACATCTGCCCCTTTGGGTTTTGCTGATCAATATGCCAGGGATGTAATGGCAGAGGATTTGAGCAACTGCGTTGTATGCTGTCATGTACCTGCTGAGAAATTTTGTGTTGCACCATAGTCTGGTGGTTGATGTGGTGCACAGGCTGTCAGTGTCGTCAGCAATTTCATAACTGCCTGTTGTGGTCTCTTAGGATGACCTGCCCCGTGTTAAAACAGAAATTGATGCCTTGAAGAACTTACATCACCAGCATATTTGCAAGTTGTATCATGTGATGGAGACAAAACGGAAAATATTCATGGTCTTAGAGGTAAGAAGTGGTGTTTCTGCCATGGCAAGGGTTCCTGCTTTTAGCTGTAGCAGTACATGATAACAGAGTTCAAATGAACCAATTCTTGAGGAGTTACCTCAGTGATGAGCATGTTTAGTCTAAAAATGAGCTGGTAATATGTTTTTTCTTCTTGTAAAAGCTGCTTTTCTGTGTTTACAACAAGTGAAATAACTGTAATTCCTACCTTGCTCTTCAGTTGTTCTAAAATGGCTCCAGCAGGATGTGTGGGACCCCAGAACTGCTGTGTGGTGGTCACCTCCTGGGCAGTTCTTATCACTTGTGACCTTGGTGTGGTGCCAGGCAAGAGTCACACTTCTCAGCTTGCCTGATCTGCCGCAGTGCTGACATGGGGCACCCTGTGATGGAGGGTGCTGCTGCCCAGGGCTCTGGTGGTCTGGATCCCACTGCTGTCTCCTAAATACATTCTCTTCCTGCCCTCCTGCAGTACTGTCCTGGAGGAGAGCTGTTTGACTACGTGATTTCCAGGAACCGCCTTTCAGAAGATGAGGCTCGTGTGTTCTTTCGACAGATTGTTTCAGCAGTTGCCTTTGTCCACAGCCAGGGATATGCACACCGGGACCTCAAACCAGTAAGCTCAGTATTGATCAGATTTGCATAGCTGATAGTGATCACCCACCTTTCTTTATCCATTAGGAGATGGAGTAAGTTACACCTTCTCCATTCTCTTGTGCTCAGAGCTCTTTATCTAATGAAACAGCATCATTTCTGCTGGCTGCTGTGTTCCTCAGCTGGGCTGGCTCCAGCTATCCTGAGGAAGAAGCTTCCTCTGAAGGAGAAGCAGAAGAACATAGTCCAGCTGGGAGTGTAGCAGAGACATGGATCTGACTCTGAATGTTGCTTTGGCATTTTTATCCCCTTTATTCCAGCTTGTACTGGAGAGAGCCCTTGTGCTGCCACTGTTGTGTGAACTGTTCTGTCCTCACACCTGGGGAAAAAAGTGACACTGATAATTTAAACAAGTGGTGGCTGGACAGAGGGTGTAGGAGGAGATGCTGCTGGACCCATCCTGTGGCTCTGTTGTCATTCACAGAATCCCAGCATGGTGTGGGTTGGAAGGGCCCTCTGGAGATGATCTGGTGCCACCCCCCTGCTCCAGCAGCTCCCCCAGAGCAGGGGGACCAGCATCGTGTCCAGGCCCCTTTGGAATCTCTCCAGACAAGGAGACTCCACAACCTCTCTGGGCAGCCTGGCACAGGCTCCAACACCCTCACAACAAACAACCACCTCCTCCTGCTCAGATAGAGAAATTCTAGGTGAAATTCTAGCTGCTAATAACAAGAAATAAGCTGAAAGGAAATGAGATTCTTGCATGCCCAGGTTATAGAATCATTCATTGCTGCTTTCTGTTCCACCAGGAGAATTTGCTGATAGACGGGGAACATAATCTGAAACTGATTGACTTTGGTCTCTGTGCAAAACCAAAGGTAAGAGTGTCCTTTGCTTCCACAGGACAGAGCTAAGGCAGCTCCTCCATGCATGTGAACAAACTCGTGTCTGGCTTCAGAAAGCAATGCAGAGACTTGCCCAAAGCCATGAATTCAAGCTGTTTGTGTGGTTGTCCTCCAATCACTGGTTCCTTGGGCTGTGGCTTTGTGAGAGCAGTGAACTGCATGTTATGAGCAGCATTTGATTGTCTTCTCCTGCTACATTTCATCTTTTATCATAATCTAAAGCAGGGATCATGTAACCAGGTAGCCTCATGGCTCTTGGGTCCCTTCTTCCCAAGTTCCATTTCTCTTCTTGTTGTGGTCTCAAGGGGAAGTAGTATCAGAGGGGGAGCTGTGGAGAAACTGCTGGGATCATAGATGCACGAGCAACTTGGGATCTAAACGTTTATAGGATAGGCCTTAGACAATTTTTGCCTAGTGGACCCACGATTTTTGCCTAATGGAGCCATATATTACACCAAAGCAAAATATAAGGTGACTGTAGATGCACAACAGAGGAGAATGAAGCCTCTGAGGTGTCTGTGTCCTTGCTAGAAGATACAAGCTCTGTTAAAGCCAGTGCCTCTGTGTGATGTGTTTTCTGTGTTATCACAGGGTGGCCTTGGCTTTCATCTGAACACGTGCTGTGGGAGCCCAGCTTATGCAGCACCAGAGCTGATCCAGGGACAATCCTACATTGGTTCAGAGGTATGTCTCACAGTGCTGGGGTTGGGTTTTTTCCCCCCATGTGTTTAAGGTTGGTAAGGTTCAGGTATGTTCACTTGGTTTCTCTCTCAATTACTGCTGAATGACAGTGCCTAGGTAGGTCTTAGAATCGTAGAATTGTTTTGGTTGGAAAAGACCTTGAAGATCATTGAGTCCAACCGTTCCCCCATCCCTGCCAGGGCACCACTAACCCCTGTCCCTCAGCACCACATCTCCACACCTTGGAAACCCCTCCAGCAATGGGGACTCCACCACTGCCCTGCCCAGCCTGGACCAGCCCTTCACAGCCCTGGCCAACAACAAATTGTTCCTCAGCTCCAACCTCAACCTCCCCTGGGGAAACTTGAGGCCAGTTCCTCTTCTGTTGCTTGTGAGAAGAGCCCGACCCCAGCTGGCTCCAACCTCCTCTCAGGGAGTTGTGCAGAGCCAGAAGGTCTCCCCTGAGCCTCCTTTTCTCCAGCCTCAACCCCCCCAGCCCCCTCAGCCGCTCCTCACCACACTCCTGTTCTAGACCCTTCCCCACCTTCGTTGCCCTTCTCTGGACACGCTCCAGCCCCTCAAGGTCCTTCTTGGAGGAAGGGGCATAAACCTGATTCCAGGATTCCAGGTTTGGCCTCCCCAGTGCCCAGGCCAGGGGGATGATCCCTGCCCTGCTCCTGCTGCCCACACTGGTGCTGACACAAGCCAGGATGCTGGTGGCTTCTTGGCCACCCGGGCACACTCTGGCTCATCTGTCCACCAATATCCCCAGGTCCTTTTCTACCAGGCACTTTCCAGCTGCTCTTCTCCAAGCCTCGAGCCTTGCAGGGGGTTTTTGTGATCTCAGAAGCTGTGTGAGCAGCCTCCACAGCCACAGTCTGGAGTAGCACATAGTGCCCTGGGCCACAGCTTGTGTGGCTGGCTCGTTGGTCTCTGATCCTTCCCTACCTCCATTTGTTGGTCTATATTCTAGTGCTCTACAATAAAGTAGCTTAGACTCCTTCCTTCTACTGCATGTTCTTTCAAGCAGCAGTTTATTCTGGTTTTTATTCACATAGAATCATAGAATTGTCAGGGTTGGAAGGGACCTTAAAGCTCATCCACTTCCAACCCCCCTGCCATGGGCAGGGACACCTCCCACTACATCAGTNGGACACCCCCCACTACATCAGTTGCTCACAGCCCCATCCAGCCTGGCCTTCAAAATGTCCAGGGATGGGGCTTCCACCCCGTCTCTGGGCAACCTGTGCCAGTGTCTCCCCACCCTCCTGGGGAAGAACTTCTTCCTAACGTTTCATCTGAATCTCCCCACCTCTAGTTTTGTTCCATTCCCCCCAGTCCTACCACTACCTGACGTCCTAAAAAAGTCCCTTTCCAGCTTAAGATCCTGGAAGGCCACAAGAAGGTCCCCTCAGAGCCTTCTCTTCTCCAGACTGAACAACCCCAACTCTCTCAGTCTATCCTCATAGGAGAGGTGCTCCAGCCTCTGATCATCCTTGTGGCCCTTCTCTGGACACGTTCCAGCACGTCCAGATCTTTTTTGTAATAGGGGCTCCAGAACTGGGTGCAGAATTGGACATGTCTTATAAACATTCTTCTCATACCAAATCCCATACTGAATCCAAAGCACAGCACTCTTCTCACTACTGGGAAGAAGAAATGGCTCTATCCCAGACAAAGCCACCTCTTGCTGCAGATTTTTGTGCAGTCCCAGTATCTTGTGTGCTTTGCCAGGCCTGTCTTTAGCTTGAAATTCCTGTATGAAAAGTTGTTCTTTTTACTGTGCAGGGTAGTAAAATTTGAGAGAAGAAATGTGGATGGTTTTTTTCCATCTTTGATTCCTTGTCTAGAACAGTAGGATCTGCTACTTGCCTCTCTCAATCCATCCCAAATGCTGTAATTGCAGCCCCCTCAAACTTCCTAAACTGTGGAGTCAGTCTTTTCCCTTTGACATTCCTTTGCAACACTCTCCTTGGCCTCTAACTCCTGCTTGCCTTTTTGTGTTTTATTTTCCATGTCAGTTCTTTTCAAGCCTCCTTTTTTTTTTTTCTGTGGTCTGGCTGGGAATGAAAATGAGGCATGTGGACCTTGTGGTGCCCAGACAGAAGAAGCAGGAGGGCTTTAAAGCTGACAGTAGCTGTGCTGGCAGCTCTTGTAATCAGTAACATATGTGAAGTCCCCTGTGATGAGTTTGATCATGTTTTTGTCCAGTGAAATCCTGGTAGATTGAAGATAACTCAGCAGTTTGACCTAAGGAGAGGATGTTGTTTTTTCTAGTACTCTACCTTGAGTGAATCAAACATTGAATTTGGGTTGCATGCTTTCCCTTGGAATGTCAGAGTTCTGTCCAGAATTAGGGAGCCTGCTTTTCATGACTTGTACTTTTCATGGGCTTTACCAAAGGAGAGCAACATCACCTGCTTGTGAGCCATTTTAGATAGATGAGGTGCATGAACTTCACCCACTTCTATTTTTCAGGCAGATATCTGGAGCATGGGAGTGCTGCTGTATGCTCTGCTGTGTGGCTTTCTCCCCTTTTATGATGAGAACGTCATGGTTGCCTGCCAGAAGATAGTGGTAGGTACTGGTGGTGCTTGAACACTCTAGGAACAGACATCACAATGTTGTGAGAGACCTTTGCCTTTCTGGTGGCAGAACCTGCTGAGCTGTGCCCAGGAAAAAAGGTGTATCTGCTGAGTTTTGTTGCACTTCGCTACTTTTCTGATCAATATCTTGTGGATTTGAGTCATGAAATCATAGAATCATAGAATGTCAGGTTGGAAGGGACCTCGGGGAACATCTGGTCCAACATTTCAAGGTTAAAAAAAGAAAAAGTAAAAAAAAAAAAAAAATTTACATGAGCCCAGCACCCTGTCGAGCTGGGTCTTAAAACAGTCCCATATAGGAGAATCCACCACTTCCCCTGGGACACTATTCCAATGTTTAATTGTTCTCATGGTAAAGAATTTTCTTCTGGGCTCCAATCAGAAGATTGCTCCAGGAGCAACCTCCATCCATTCCCCCTTCACTTAGCCTTTGTCATACTCCAGATTGGTCCTATAAGGTGGTAGGAAATTGAGTTTCAGGAGAAGCATTTCCTTGCTGGTGGGCTGGATTTTTGTAGTATTACAGTGGAAAGAAATAAATGCCAAGAAAAGACAAGTGGTGCACACTGCAATCACTCTCCTGCTGCTGACCAGTGCCTGAGCAGTGACCCCCACTCCCCCCAATTTGTATCACTGGCAGAGAATGGGAAAATGAAACATCCTGAACTGGGGATGAGTGCTACACAGCAGCAACTAAGCCATCAGCATGTTGTCAGCGTTATTCTCACACTAAATCCAAAACACAGCACTGAACCAGCTACTAGAAAGAAAATTACCTCTGTCCCTGGTGAAAGCAGGACAAATAGATTAACCAAAAATCATGTTCTAAAATGTAACCTATTCTCACATCTAGGAAAAACAGGATTCTTCATCTGCTGCAATGTTTTCTTCCTCATTTTGGAGGAGGAAAGCATAAAGACACCATACTCAGCTTTTTCCTGTTGATTGAGTAGTAAGTGATACTAGAGTTCTTCCTAGAATTCAGTAATTGCTTCTGTTTCCCTGTAAACTGCTCTTGGTGCAGCTGTGGAACAGCTGCTGTTCCACATCTCACATGCATCTACCACCACTTCTAAGCTGCCATGACATTTATATTGATAAAGCTTCCAGTAAGCAAGTGGGGTGAGGAGCAGCTCTGTTGGGCTTTGGCTTCCTCTGCCTCTTTCCCCTTCCCACCCAGAGTCTGATATGTTTAAAAAAACCAAACCCCAAACCTCCCTGAGAGTGTCCAAGGACAGTGCTCTGGTAGGAGGCAGCTGAAGCTGATCTACACAGGGAGTGGGTTTGGGGTGTGTAACTATCAGAGTTCTATGAGGTGCAGGATTAGTTCATCAGATAACATGACTTTGTAGTCTGGAGTTGGAGTGGACCTGAGTACCTTGGCAGAAGGGCAGCAGAACCTCAGTTTGGGTTCTTGTAAAGAATTCGGGGAAAATTTGGGTTCACCAGATCCTGGTAAATGATCTGACTGCTTAAGGTGTTCATTCTATTACATTTGTCAACCGTTGAGATGTGTCATGCAGATCTTAAACCATCCAAGGTGATGTCTGCATCGTTCTGCTTGTCTGATGTGGACAGGAACCAGGACCCGAGTTGTGATGTTGGCCAGGGGAACTCAAGTGAACTGAGATGACCCAAGTTTGAGAACTTAGTCTGGGTACAGCTGAAAACCGATCGTGTCACAGCTCTTAAGATGCAGGCTTGCTATTTACACTCTGAATTTGTTTTAATTTCATGTGGTTGTGAACCAAAAATTGCTTGAAATGAGGACATTCACACACTGTTGTGGAATTTAATTCCACACATTATAGATCCTGAAATCTGCTGTAACCTCAGCTCAGAGCTGCTGTTCCAGGTCAAGGTAACAATCTCTGTGTGAATCTGATTAGGACGGTGTGACTTGCCTGCAACATTTCTTTCCCTGATGTTCCACCTCTCTTTGTTTGGGAATACTTTAATAAGTGCTTATACTTCTTGAATGGAAAAAATCAAGCGTGTGATGCAACTTCTGTATAAAACCCAACACGTTTTTGATGTGAATTTATGCATCTGGTGGCTATTACAAGCTGTTTACCTCTTCCTCAGTCAAGTATATGTGAATTTTATTGTTTCTTTTCTCATGTTCTGTAGTAAATGCAGATTACATGTGTTACTTAGTTTCAGAGTAAATCTACACTGTGAAGCAGCCTGAAAACTATTTATAAATAGCTCATTAGTCTCTGTAAAGACATAACTTCAATTTCTTAGCCTGTGATGTCACAGCAATGAACACTCTGCCTAGAAATGGGTGTTGTGTGTCACATCAACTAATGTGGCATTTGTCTGTAGAAAGAAAACTGCCACAGCAAATTGATAGTTGTGTTATTTAACTATCCTGGTTTACAGATTTTTATTTATTTTTCTCCATTGAGAACCAAATGATCCTTGATGGTGAATTTGGTTTGGTTTATCAGCTACTGTTGTACCTCAAATCTGAAAGTCATTTTTGGTTTTCTTGTAATCAAGAACTAAAAAAAAAAAAAAAAAAAAAAAATCAGTAAATAATTTGAAAGAAAGTTACCTGTTAGCTCTGTAATATTTTTCCCATCTGCAGTAGAAGTAGAGACGGAAATTCTAGCATTAGATGTAGCTTGTGTGAAACAAGAATAACTAAATATTGAAGACTGTTCATTTTTAGCATCTGAAAAGTAGTGATTTGCATGAATATTCACATTTCAGAGTGCTGACATCACTCATTCATGCTCCAGCATGTTTGCAGTTCTGAAACTTCAGCGTGGGGTTGATGAGATGAAACAATGCAGTAGATCAGGAGCTGCAAAAGTGCTGGAAATGTCACAAAACCCAGTGGGTGGGAACTGCAGCTGGCCATTCAAACACAGGGTTTTCCTTACCGGCACAGCTGGGTTTGGTGTTCCTGTTACATGTGTTCAGCTCTTAAAGCTGAGTTTGCCTGAGCCTGCTGCTCTTCATTTCTGACCAGATACAGATGTTACTGTCACCTGGGTGATTCAGCAGCTCCTTTTGAGCTCACTGTTCAAGGCTCATTCTCTGTCCTCTCCTTTCCTGCAGAAAGGGAAGTACAGTGTTCCCAGCTGGCTCTCTCAGGACAGCACACAGCTCCTGTTCAACATGCTGCAGGTAAGGGCACTGCCTCTGTTCCACAGGACTATAAAGAACTATTGCATGCTCCAAAATATTCATTAGATACTTAAATATTCAGTGTTTAAACATGAAGTTCAATTCTTACACATTTCTGGAGAAAATACTAATATTGCCTTCTGCTGAAAATTCTTTGAGAATTCTTTGGTATAGAAATGATTAAGCAAAACTTAAATGGCTAAAAGTCTTCAAGCAGCACATATTTGGTTGTTCTTAATTGTGCTACATAAATAAGAGCTGTTCTATGAATTACGCATATTGAATGTGTGTTTGGGCTACATCTGAGCCATCTAGCCAATGCTGAATATTCATGGAATGTGTGTTACAACTGCAGGTTCTGTAGCTGCTCTTCACAGCTCACTTCTGTAGGACAACAGAAAATCCTGCATGTCTTTGACTCCTTCCCTTTGGTGACACTATGAGATGGTACTGGTTGCTGTTGGGGCTTCTGACCACCCTAAAATGCCGAGTAGAAGACAAATGGTTTCTTCTGTTCTTCTCAATGATTTGATTTTTTTTTCAGCTTTATTTTTTGTTGCCCACTAGGTGGACCCAAAGAAGCGGATTACGGTTAGACATCTATTGAATCACCCTTGGCTCATGAAAGGTTATTCTGATTCTGTGGAGTGGGAAAGTAAATACTCAGTAAGTCCACTTGTCAGAGGAATTCTGCATGTTTAATGTAGTCTTTAGTGAGTTACTGTGCTGCTCACAGTGTGGGGTGTGAGGACATTTCCCTGAAGATGAACTCTGAGGTGGCCGTGGTTCCTTTCTGATTCTTCTTTGCTGGCAAAATATTACTACTTTCTTTGCTGACAAAATATTACTACTTTCTTCATTTCTCTCGAGGAGGGATTTCAAATGTGTTTTCATTGTATTCTGCAGCTGATGCTTGATTTGCAAAATAACTGAGTTCTCATAAAAACATCAAGTGTTTCCACATATGAATGGCCAGTCGATTCCAGGCTGCTTGGTCAATACTTCAGAGTGCAAAACACAAGTTCTGGGGAGCATGTTAGACATGGTTACAGTTCATCTTGTATCTAGTCCTCACTGAAAATCACTAGGTTGAATACAATTCTGACCCCGCTGAGAGTATGTGCATCCTGCCTCTCTACCACTTGTTTTACGTGTGTGTGAGAGGTAATATAGAGAGGGAAAAAAATAATCTAGCTGTCAGTAGCAAGCCCTGAGAAGTTCCTGCATGTTTGCTTCCCACTGGCCACAGGATGCCACTGTTCCTCTAGATAAAGAACAGCTTTACCCTGCTTGCAACATCATCTCCAGCTGGCTGGAGGAAAGGTGTGCATGTCTGATAGCTTTGAATATTTATGGAGGGATGAAAGGGTGGCTTCCATACTAGTAAAAAAATCATCTGTCAGGCTTTCCTCTTTGAATTCACAACCTCTCACCACGGAGGGGCCAGGCTGTGAAGTTGTTGCAGTTGTCTGACTTGTTCAGTCTTGTTCCCTGCAAGATCTGGTTCTGATGGTATCTAGTTAAAATACAAGGTCTAAATTCTTGATTATTGGCGCAGCCTGCTGGGTTTCACAACAGTGTCACAGTCAGATGTGGATTATGAGACAACCTGAAAGCCTCATGCTTCAATATCTGTCATGTTCTTGCAGCTGGAACAGCTTGATGAAGACTGCATAGCAGCTATTTTGGGCCTTTATAATCAAAGCAGGCAGAGTGTAGTGGAATTACTATCAGAGGTAAGAAATGTGTATCAGTAATTCACAGTAATTAAACACAGTGATACAGTAAATAAACTTGCTGCATTAACAGATTAATGCTTGCTCATTCTTAAATATGAAATTTTTAATACTTTTCAGGTCAAAGGAGCCCCTGTGGAACTCCAGACTCTAGCTGTAGTTTATAACTACGGTTCTGAAGTTCAAATTTGTTGGGTTTTTTTTTTTTCCTTTTCCTCCTTTGTGCTTGTGATGTTTTCTAAACCTTACTGTTATTTTTCCACTATGGTAAAATCCTTCAGAATCTCTTGGAGTCAAAGTAGACTTGCTGAAATTTATAGTTGAACAACAGATGCTGTTTGTTTGGTTAACTCCTTGCTTTGAAATGCTTCAATAAGTAAGAGGGGAAAAAAGAGTAGGAGAAAAGTATCAGAGCATCACACAGACTATAAAATACATTTTTTAGTTACTATTAAATCTTTTTAAAAAGTGAGTATGTTTAGTTGCTTTTGAATGCAAATGATAAAAGTTGAACTGACTTTCTAGAAGAATTGTACCATTTTTAACAATGGCACTGCAGGCTGTAGAAGAGACTTAAAACATGATGCATACTCCAGCTTTAATCTGAATCTGAAAATTCTCCCTTGAAATTGAATTTTTTGCTTCTCTGTACGTGCCTGGAGTGACATCATTCTTCACTTTGTAAAAAGCTGTTTGTTTCTACCACGGTTAGGAAAACCTGACTTTTAAATTAATGTGTGTGAAGCTTAAGATGGATTTGTGGAGATCTACTTGTTCTTCAGTTGGAGGAAATGATCTGAAAACTACATGGGGTTTTCCAAAAGTCCTTCCAGATCAGTGAGGGACCATGCAAATGTCACAAACCTGAGGACCTAATCCCTTATAACCCATTCAAACTAATTGTTCTGTGCTGCAAACCCACCCAGCGTTGCACCCACGCTCCTCACACAAGCAGAGTAGCTGAAAATCATGCAAAAAGTTGGTGCTGCTCAGGGGAGAAGAATGGGGAGAACTTCAAAAAACCTGAGACTGGTTGAAACATTGGCTAAGCTGAACTATTAGTTTTGCTGTTCACTTTAGCCAATAGATTCTGGCCCCAGCATTAATTTTGGCACTAGTGAGTGTCCTACAAGTAACTTGCAAGGTGCAACAACCACAATCTCTTCTTGATATCAGGCAAATAATGTGAATCAACCGAAGTCTGAAATGACATTTGGGTGATCAAACATTAGAGATGCAGATCAGGTAGAAAAACTTGCAGAAATGCAGGAACTCTCAGAAGTCTGAGCTTTCTTTGTATTTACAATGGTTCCAAAGAGGAGATTTAATTTTTTTTAATTTCTTTTTTTCCTCTAGTGGAAGTATGATGACATGACAGCAACCTATTTCTTGCTTCAATCCAGGAAGGCTCGTGGCAAGTGCTTAAAATGTCTACGCCCAAGAAGACTTGCTGGTACTGCACAGTCAGTGAAGCCCACGGTGAGTTTTCAGATTCCACAGGACAACAGAATGATGAAAATGCTGCTCTGCATCAAAGCTCTGCCTGGGAAAACAGGCTGGTGCCCTGGACATCAGTGAGAGCATGTGTGCAGTTAGCCAGAGGCTTGGTCATTGAACAGCCTGAACATTGGACAGTTCCTAGGGTCTCCTCAGGTGACCCTGCTTTAGGAGAGGGGTTGGACTAGGTGATCTCCACAGGCCCCTTCCAACACCCACCATTCTGTGATTTCCTCTGTGATGCCAGACTCCCTGCTGCACTCTCACATTTGTCTCTAAGTATTTTTTTGTACCTTGTTAGTTGCACTTAACATGGCTTAGTAAGGAAAATCTTCTGAAACATCCTGGCAGGTCATCTGGGCAGCCTACATTGAGAAGACAGACACTAGATGAGCTGTAGTCAAAGCAGGGAGGCTCCCTTTTAGAACACAATCCCAGAGAGGATCCTGTTTGAGTAAAGGAAACATGTTATTGATGTTTTTCTGATGAATTCTCTCTCAGGCAGGTTTGTGTATCTCACAGTTCCTGTGGTTTGGTTACAAAGTGCAAACAGGGCACTTCAGAACCTGTCTGAAGTAGTAAATTCCTTGCAATAGCATATATAACTTTTTCATTGTCTAGTCTAAATCTCCCCTTTCTTAGTTTAAAAACAATACCTCATGTCCTATCACTCAGCACTCATGAGGCTACGACTTGAGCACTGGGTCCAGTTTTGGGTGCCACAGGATAAGGACATTGAGGGGCTGGAGCAGGTCCAGAGAANAGTTCCCTGCCCTTCTTGAACTGAGGGGCCCAGAACTGGACACAATATTCCAGATGAGGTCTCACCAGGGCAGAGTAGAGGGTCAGGAGAACCTCTCTGGACCTACTAGCCACCCCCCTTCTAATCCACCCCAGGATGCCATTGGCCTTCTTGGCCACAAGGGCACAGTGCTGGCTCATGGTCATCCTGCTGTCCACCAGGACCCCCAGGTCCCTTTCCCCTACACTGCTCTCTAATAGGTCATTCCCCAATTTATACTGGAACCTGGGGTTGTTCCTGCCCAGATGCAGGACTCTGCACTAATGACAGGACAAGAGATGATGGCCTCAAGTTGCACCAGGGCAGGTTTAGATTGGACATTAGGAAGTTCTTTCCTGACAGAGTGGTCAGAGACTGGCCCAGGCTGCCCAGGGAGGTGGTGGAGTCCCCATCCCTGGAGGGGTTCAACAAAGGAGTAGATGTGGAGCTTCTAGACATGGTCTGGGGGTCAGGGAGATGTTGGACGAAGGTTGAGCTGATAATCCTAGAAATCCTTTCCACCTAAATGATTCTATGATCACTACACTCCCTGACAGAGTCCCTCCCCAGCTTTCCTCTAGGACCCAGTCATGGTGGGTTAGTCTTGTACACTCAGATGATTTTAAGGTGGGCGTTCTCTAGGTTCCGTAGCGCTGATGCTGTGGAGTTACTTCATCTCTAGTGGTGTCTTGGGCGAGCTCCTCTGTCTAATGCTACTATTCAGTGTACACATCATGCCTTACAGATGACTGTTAAAATCATGTCTACACAACAATCCTTTAGTCCTTCTACAGCTCTCAGGACACGTTTAACATACCTGCATGTAGATCCTGAGGGTGAATATCAACTGAATTGCTGAAACACCCAACTGAGAAAGTCCTTTAGATAGAGCTGGTCTAATGTGAAGACCACCAAGCAAACAGAACCTTCAACTTAGCCAGTTTCTGAGTTTGGTGGCATGTGCTTATGCATAATACTGCTTTATTTCAAGCAAGTGGATGTAGAAGGATATTCCAGAAAAAAAAATTGCCCATGGCATGAATTTCATCTGCAATGTGGCAGCCAAGGAATCCTGCTCAGGCACTCATTGCCATGGAACATGATTTCAGCTACAGTACTGAGCTGCCAACTTCTTGTCTTGTGGCTGGTGGACCTCTTGATAAGGGCTGTCTAGTAAGTCATCATAGTAGGTCTGGTAGCACAGCAGGAAGCTCCATTTCTGCTGCAGTAGTAGTGAGAGATTTGATCATTGCACTGTCCTTGGTCATAGGCCAAGAGCCAGCAGAGCATAGCCTCCTAAGATCCCAGCTGAGGACCAGAGATTTGGAGTAACTGTGTGTGATTTCTCTGAGGTGCTATGAGACCGGTCCCTGGAGGTTTCCTGAGGATAACAGAGGGTGTTAGAAGTGAAGGATGCTGTGAAGTACGTGTGACTGTGGTGTGAGCTGTGGAGGTTGGCAACCTTGGCTGAAGATAGGAGTCCTGTGATCTGATAAATGACACCTTGTTCTGCGGATAGCAATTAGGGGAAGGGTTCAGGTGCTGCTCCAGGTTCCATAATCTGAGCTTTGGGTGTAATGTTGCAATTAAAATTATGCAGTTAAACTGAATGAAAATTCTTAGCTGTGTTTAGATGAGCTGGTGGGTCTTCAATGTGCAAGCTGAAGGGCTTAGAAGAGTAGATAAAGAGCTGACGAGTGACTTGAGATGTTTATTAGCAAGTTACAGAGGGAATCAGAAGCACTGGAGAGTTTTGAACTATTTTGCTCAGTAGTCAAGCAATGTGTGGTGTTCTTAACCTGCTTCAATTTTAGAATTTCCCTAACTCTCGTGAATGTGACCAGAATTCAGCAAAGGATAATGTGCTTCCATCCAGCCTCCTGCGTTCTTTTCTTGGGTTCTTTCCAGCTTCTTGTTTGGCTTTTGGTAAAAAGAGTTTGTGGTCCAAGCCTTGAAATCAAAGGCAGGTCTGTTGTGTGAGTTGCTTCCCTTCCTGACACAGGCCATGAAAGATGGTGCTTTGAGAATAATTTCACATCTGCTTTTGCTACAAATGACAAATCCTCAATGGCTATTAAAGTCATATTATAAAACTTAGGTCACCAACGTGGGAACTTCCATTAGCTGTTAACCATAATTCAGAACTTGGAAAGAAATAAGGTTTAGATTTTAATGACACTTTTCTGATTAAATCTTCCTTTTAATCGCACAGCGAAATCTCAGCTGAATCTTTCTTTTTAGCCTGAAAAAGGTATGATATTTAAGGATATGTCATACTGCTGTGAATTGCCAAGTGTACTTGGATCTGTGGAATCTTCTGATGAAAATTCCATGATTGAAGGATCTTCATCAGGAGAATTTGTTCTAAATCCTGTCAGAAAGCAGGTATTTAAACCATAAATACTAGTTCCTTAAAAAAAAAGAAAAAGAAATATTGGTCTTAATCTAAGAAATCTCATGTAATAAGTTCTATGTACAGTGAGAACATTTGAATATTGGGTGGACCCTGGCCAAGGGGAGTTACCAACTGAGTAAAGAAATATCTTAAATATATAGCTGAACACAAATTGTGGCTTCCCTCTAGATACAGGTCATGATTCATTTGAGGAGAACTTAAGCTTTGACATTTGATTTGCGTAAAACCAGCATCTGGGGAAAGAGTAAATTGAGTAAAAATTTGTGTAAAAGCTTAGGTTGGACATGAGGAATTTTTTTTTTTTTTCACTGAAAGGGTTGTGAGGCACTGAGCAGTGGTTGAATCACCATCCCTGGAGGGGCTTCAAAGCTGTGGAGATGTGGTGATGAGGGACATGGGTAAGCAGCAGAATTTGTAGAGTAGGGTTGTGGTTGGACTGGATGATCTTTTCCAACCTAAATTATTCTATGGCTCTATGAAATGAGGCAAAGAGGGTTTTAAAACTGATAGGCAAACAGTAAGGTACAGCAAATAAGAACTTTGAGCTAGGCTAGAGCTGGGCAAGTCTTTGAGGAAGTTCAACCTGACTCTACTGGACAAGAAAATCTAATGAAGCAATTAAAATTATGCATTTAAACTGAATGAAAATTCTTAGCTGTGTTTAGATGAGCTGATGAGGAATACTCCTAAATGTGCAAGGTGAAGAATTTAGAAGAGCAGATAAAGAGCTGACGAGTGACTTGAGATGTTTATTAGCAAGTGATAGAGGGAATCAGAAGCACTGAAGGGCTTTAAACTATTTTGCTCAGTAGTCAAGCAATGTGTGGTGTTCTTAACCTGCTTCCATTTTAGGATTTCCCTGTCTGTAGCACCCTGACCGTGACCAGAATTCAGCAAAGGGTGTATTTTTTGTTTCCACCTCCCGTAGCAGTCAAGGCTTTATGCTGAAACGAATGATGTGGAATTCCCTCTGTCAGCTTCAGTGCCAGAAGAAACATCATCACAGGAGAGTAACAAAGAGAATGTCTATCCAGAGTCAACTTCAAAATATGAAAAGCCCCTTGTGGTTCCTGCTTCAAGCAATTTTCGTGCAAAGAGAGAGATTGGAACCCAAGTAGAACCCAAATCCTTCCAGGTCCCTGCCTCGAAAGGTACGAAAGGTACGTTGAATGCAGCTGATGAGAACTTGGAACATCTGCATTGCTTGGGAATTACTGTAAATTCAGATGCAAACGCAGTACCTGTGTACCCAACACGGCTGTTTCTGGAAGACTTAACCTTTCTTTTTGCCCTATTCACCAGCCTGGTTCTTCTAGTAGATCTGGTAAGGTGCTGCCAAGGGTTTAACCGTACATCAGGGCATGATTTGTGTTTAAGGACAGGAGTAATTGCTGCTCATGGCATCACATGTGCCCTCTGGCATGCTCTGGCATGGAGGCAACTGCTGAGTTCATAAACTCTGGTCCCACTTTATAGTGGAGGTTGAGAACACAATTTCCTCAACACTGTTTTTGTGTTATGTTGTTGCCTTGGGTGAAGATAGAGGTGCACCTTCAGTCAAGTCTGCTTTTATTGCTTCTCCTAGGAGAAATCTAACTTCTGGATTACTCATGGTAGTGTATCAGCGTTTTCACAGTAACAGACCAGTGTGGCAGGGAAATTCATAGATTCATAGAATGGTTTGGGTGGGAAGGGACCTTTCAAGGTCATCTCATCCAACTACCCTGCACTGAGCAGGGACATCTGTAACTAGAGCAGGTTGCTCAGAGCCCCAAACAACCTCACCTGCAACGGTTCCAGGGATGGGGCAGCCGTCACCTCTCTGGCCAACCTGGCACAGGCTCTCACCACCCTCAGCAGCAAAAGTTTCCTTTTATCTCATCTAAATCTCCCTCTCTTAGTTTAAACCCATCACCCCTTGTCCTGTCCAAACAGGCCCTGCTCAAAACTCTGTCCCCATCTTTCTGACAGGCTCCTTGAAGTCCTGCGAGACCACCAGAAGGTCTCCCTGGAGCCTTCTCTTCTCCAGGAGAAGACATCCATTGGAAAATTTGAGATCGTAATTATCTGTGGCCAGGTGCTCTCTGTAGAGAGCTGAAGCTTCAAACATTGAAGTTGGGTTTAGTTGTAACCACTCCTGTGCTGCCTGGATCTTTCACTTGCTGTTTGCTTCTGCATATTCCAGACCATGCTCTGCTGGGCTCTGTCCACGTGTGGGGAGCACAACTTTTGAGGCTGTTGTGGAGCACTAATCACAGCTATAGGGATTCACACCCTCCCTAGAAGGGAAATGGTGAAGAACCCAACTCTGGCAGAGTGAATTTTCCTGTGTTTATTCTGGGATCAGTGGCAGTGCCAGAAAAATTCTAATCCTCCTCCCTTCCAAATTTCTGATGCAGACCCGCATTGGCCGCTCCAAGGCTTGACTTGCTGAGCCCTGGGGAAATCAGTCACAGTTTCTCTTTGTAGGGCAGGGGGAGTATTGTTATTATACTGAAAACGTTTTATCGTTCTGAAGCTGCAGACCTGAGATAGAAAAGGGGGCTGGTTTTAGAAATAAATTATTAATCATGAGAAGTCCTTGCTGAGGAAAATCCTTTATGCAAAAACCTAACTGCTCGGGCTCTTTCTTCCAGAGACCAAGAACACTGCAGTGCCCCCAATTAGGAAACCCACAAGCTCAGCAAGCACAGATGAACCGGCAGCAGCTGCGGCTATTCCTGAAGGAAGGTAAATGTCCAGTTATTTGTGTGTACTTCTGATTCAGAGCAGTTCTACCTTAATCCACGTGCTGCCTGGGAAGCCTCGTTACAACAGCAAGTGGTTATTTCCATACTCTTGCTTAAAACCTTCCTAAAACCTCTCTTGACATTTGTGAGAAAACACTGGAGGCAGAGAAAAGTTTTAGAACTATGTAACTCAATTTTATTCAGAATATATTCCTGTTTTCCATCATGCAGGTTCCTTCTTACTCCAGTTCCCCAGAGAGCTGCAATTTCTGGGTTTAAATCTCAACTGACTTTCAAACAGAAACTTGTAATACAATAAATTCTTTGTTCTGTCGGGTCTGGTCATGTTTTAGTGATGTATCTGAAATAACTGATTTCTAAACACTGAGGAAAAATAACTGATTAATTTTTAATTTATTTTTTTTAATGTAACAGGTGTTGTTCAGTGAATTTAAATCTCCAACTCACTCAGGAGGCTGGAACCTCAAGGAAGAGAAAAGCCAAAATATTTGGAAGTCTTGAAAGAGGCCTGGATAAAGTGATGACAATGCTTACACCACGCAAAAAGAAACGGTACAGCGTAGGTCAGCCAAGGAAATGTAAGGTATGGCTCCTGGAGAAACCTTATATGAAAAGAAATGTGATCACTGAAATGTTATCATCGCCCTTTAGAAATGGTCTTGTAAAACTTCTGTGGCCTGACTTGGCTGCATCCTACAGTGAAGGACACCTTGATTTTACTGCACCTCTGAATGGTTTTAAAGGAATCCTAGCTGAAAAATTAATTGTGGTATTTGTAGAGAGATGCTGCTAAGCTCTGCCACTAAAAAAAAAATAATAATTTTGATAACATTCCTGGCTTAGGTTTCTGTAGTCCAGGAGTGATATGTCTGTTTCAAGGTAGTCTCTGAATGTCAAGGGAGCCTGAGACTGAAATTGAACTAAATAAGTACACCTAATGAAAGAACTACTCACACTGCCAGCACAATTTTGACTTTTGAGGTTTTGATGCCACTGCACCCAAGCCAGTTGGCTACTTCTCAAGTAACCATAGAAAAATCAGCTCCTCGGTGAATTGCACAGAGCACTTTGAAATGACATGAATAATTTGTACCTACCAAAGCTGAGTCATGAGGTTGATGTTAGCTCTGTAGAATACACTTCAAATGGCAGTAACACAATACTAGTGTAGTGACTGTGAACATCACTCAAAAGCAACTCATGTGTTTGGAAAGGAGGAGTTTACACTTGAACCTGTAGATGACATGTTTGAAGGACATGATTAACACGAAAGACGCCTCAAGAGTTCCACAGAAGGTCCATCAGTAAAAGGACCACTTTGTGTTTTGCAGCCTGTGAGGAATTCAGCCACTGTATTCCAGTGGAAGCTTTTCCAAGAGGCACTTGTCAGAGGCAAAGTGACAGGACAGAGGCAAGTGCAGGACAAATGTTGGGCTACAAACCTGACAGTTGGAGTCCCAACCTGTGCACATAATGCAGGAGCCTGAGCAATTGGAAACAAAACCTGGATCTTGTGTCTCTAAAAGCTTTTATCCTCCCTTGTCCATAGTATGTGCCAGTGATGCATGTCTAGGGATGCTGGAGTGCAGCAGGGAAAGACAGAGCTTTAATTCAGCCTTACAGCAGTTAGGACAGGTAGTTGCACATATTTTAGGCTGAATAAGAACCATTTTTTTACTCTGACTTCACATCCTCAACCCGTGTTCATTTCTGAAGCTATTTTATGATCCTGTCTCCTCTCATCTCCATGGCTTCAGAAGCCATTTGTGGTGTGTTACCATTGGCACACACTTTCTCTTGTTGCATCTGGCTCTCTGAAAGCTGTTCAAGAAGTCGCTTAGTGGGCAAGTCCATTATATGATGTATTACAATGTTGGGAAGCTGAAGCACTTATCACTAGGATTAGCTGTTCTGGAGCTTTCTTTATGAACACTTTTTGTAATGTCTTCAGCTTTAGGAGAAGATTTTTGTTTTTTTTTTTCCCCTTGACTCTTATTCTAATGAATTGACTACTTCTAGGCACACTGTAATGTTACCACCACCATGACCCGGGACCCAGACAAGCTGTTGTGTGAAATAACCACCATTCTTGCAAACAAAGACGTGGAATGTGTCCAGAAGGGGTGAGTTTAAACTATGATTTCTTCAACTTTGTGTTTGTCTCAATAGTCAGTACTCCAATCCTCGATAAAGTGAAGTGTTTGAACTTACTTTCTCAGCACCACATTGTGAAATACAATCATTTTACAGAAAGTAAAGATGTCCCTGCTGACTGCAGGGGGGTTGGACTAGATGACCTTTGGAGATCCCTTCCAACCCAAGCCATTCTATGATTCTATGACTAAATGAACAAGCTTAATAAAACTTGTTGCCCGTGTCCACACAATGCAAAACAATGTTAAGTGAGTTCTGATAGAGCTCTTGGAGTGACAGATAATAGTGAGATAACTCTTAGAGGGAAGAGCCCTGTGAGGCGCAGCTGAGGGAGCTGGGGGGGTTGAGGCTGGAGCAAAGGAGGCTGAGGGGAGACCTTCTGGCTCTGCACAACTCCCTGACAGGAGGTTGGGACCAGGTGGGGTCGGGCTCTTCTCCCAAGGAACAAGGGACAGGAGAAGAGGAACCAGTCTCAAGTTTCCCCAGGGGAGGCTGAGGTTGGAGCTGAGGAACAATTTGTTGTTGGTCAGGGCTGTGAAGGTCTGGTCCAGGCTGGGCAGGGCAGTGGTGGAGTCCCCATTGCTGGAGGGGTTTCCAAGGTGTAGCGATGTGGTGCTGAGGGACAGGGGTTAGTGGTGCCCTGGCAGGGATGGGGAATGGTTGGACTACATGGGCTTGAAGGTCCCTTCCAACCAAAACAATTCTATGGATCTTTGATGGTACTCGGGCATAACAATGGTGTCTGGGGCTGGAGTGTTCAAAGCTCTCAGTTCACTGAATTCTGGGGGTTTCCCCATATTCTGAACAGCCACGGGATAACTTCTGTAAAATGCTTTTATTAGTTCAAAAGTGCAGTACAGAGCAAACACTGAACAGCTCAATGGTGGTTCTGCTTCTCCTCTGCACAGTTACACTCTGAAATGTCAGATCGTGTCCGATTTGAGCAAGGTGACGTTGGCTTTTGAGTTGGAAGTGTGTGAGATCCAAGACTCTGAGCTGCTGGGCATTCGGAGACGACGCCTGAAAGGTGATGCCTGGGTCTACAAGCAGCTGGTGGAGGAGGTCCTGAACAGCTGCTGTAACACTCCCTGAAGTGTGTGTGTGGAGAAGACAGCACCTTGATACTGAAGTTCTGATTGTCACGTCTTGGAACTGAGTCCATGTGTGGGGAAAGCCATCATCTGTCTGTGTTTGTGTCCCTTTTTATCCATGTGCCTTCTCTGTGTTCCCTTCAGTATCAAGCTTGGTGAAGTTCTGAAACTCTTCTGGAATAAAGTTTTTGTTAGCAGCTGTGCCTCCTGTGTGTTTTTCAGGTCGGTGGGTTGAGGTGTTGGTGTTTGTAGGCCCAAGCTTATTTTGGTGTGTCTTCAGTTATCGAGTCTGGATGGTGTAGAAAGAGTCATTTGCATAATTCCCTTCTTGTCTCTGCTTAAGTAGGATTTATTGAGATCATTAATGAAGTCACAGCTGTGGTTCCTGGAGCTGCACTGTATGCTCAGTGTTGTACAAAACAGAACTGTCCTCTATCAATGTGGAGTCCAGAGTGCTAGGATTTAAACCATGATCCCACATAAAACATTCCTCTATCTCATCACTGGGCCGGGGTGGTGCCCCTGCAAGGGTCTCAGGTGGTTGTCTTCAGAACAACGGCACCTTTGAACTCTGTTGAGAGGGGGGATTGTAACCCTTGTCTTCTACAGGGAGTTGCAGGTGACACCTTTAACAGTATTGGGTGTGGAACCTAAGCACGAGACATAAAAATTGAGCTGTGGAACTCATAGATACATTGACATTGGTAATAGGTGTTGGTTGGGGTGTTAGGGTAACACCTTAGAAGGTGTGTCTCCAAGCACTCGTGTTGTCTGTTGTGTAGTGGTTAGCCTTCCTTCAGAAATCCAAGCAGCAGCAGGAGGACAGATGAGTTGAAGCCTTTCCCTATGCAAAGGTGTCCAGTAACATCTAGACAAGTTGGTGCTGCAGATTTTCCTTAAGGTACACGAAGGCAACGGTGGCATCTGTTGAGTGAAACCCCTTAACTAAAGCCTGAGGTTCAACTACTAAAGGGTTGGGTGAGTGGTAGAAACTTCCAGTGACAAACCTGAGATATGGCTGCTGATTACAACCGTCTGCTACTGTCACAGGATCCCAGCATGGTGGGGTTGGAAGGGACCTCTGGAGATCATCTGGTCCAACCCTCCTGCTCCAGCAGCTCCCCCAGAGCAGGGGGCCCAGCAGCGTGTCCAGGCCCCTTGGGAATCTCTCCAGACAAGGAGACTCCACAACCTCTCTGGGCAGCCTGGGCCAAGCTCCAACACCCTCACAACAAACAACCACCTCCTCCTGCTCAGAGGGAACCTCCTGGCTTCCACTTGGTGCCTGGTGCCCCTTGTCCTGTCCCTGGGCACCACTGACAAGAATCTGGCCCGTGGTTGCAAGGGTATGTGGAAGGAGAGAACTGCTGTTCCTTCAAGGGGTTCTGATCAAGAACCTTTTAGATGCTCAGGGGTTAAAAAAAAGAGGAACAAGAGCAAGAAGATAGTGACACAGACCTGACTGGTGGATGGTGAGAGGAAGGCATGAGAACCAGACCCAGCTGGTCACCTTAGTTGATAAGGGTGTGTGAAATATGTCAATGCTCGTTTTGGAAAGGTTCATCTGATAAAGAACCTTGTCAAATATGAAGGAAAAGTGGGAAGAACTGAAAAATAGATGGATGCAAACCTGACGGACAGAAGGACAACAACCCAACCTGTTCAGTCACAGTGATGGATGGGGAACTGCAGCAAAACAGGACTTGGCAACTGGTGAGGCTGGAAAACCGAGAGTCCAGGACTCTGGAGGGGGTCAGTGATCAGTGAACAGGGTCCCATGGTGGTGTCAGAGGGCCAGGGCTGCTTGGGGGGACAGAGGGACCATGGCTGGTGCTCAGGGGACCTGTGACAGTGTGTGCTGGAGAAGGCTCCTGAGATGCCTTAACTGCTACTACAGAAATGTAAGTGGTGATGCCCACTGCAGGAGATGATAGAATGGTTTGGGTTGGAAGGGACCTCAAAAAACATCTAGTCCCAACCCCCCTGCCATGGCAGGGACACCTCCCACTAGACCAGGTTGCTCAAGGCCCCATCCAACCTGGCCTTGAACACCTCCAGGGATGGAGCATCCACAGCTTCCCTGGGCAACCTGTGCCAGGGTCTCACCACCCTCACAGTGAAGAATTTCCTCCTAATGTCCAATCTAAATCTCCCCTCTTCCAGTTTGAACCCATCACCACTCATCCCTCGTTCTAACAAATCACCTCCATATCAGCACCTAAATTCTTTCTACACCTGGGTCCTCCAGCTCCAGTATCAGACTCCTGTTTGGGTTTTGGCTGTTGAAATGTGAGTCTGCTGAGTATGGTTTGGGATCAGCTGGAGGTGCTGAGGGCTGGAGGTGACGTGGATCCAGAGCCCTGTGGTGTCACACGAGCTCTGCTCTTTGCCCTCTTGCTTGCTGCTTGAATACAAACCTTTCCCAAGAGTTTTCTTTCTGCCTGGAACTTGATCTGGACTGGAGTAAGGTCAGGAGAAAGAAGGGCTGATGAAACGATAACAGCCCAGCTAGTGAGCAACATGGTGGGTGGTTTAGACCATTAATCATAACCACAAAGCTGGAGAACTGAAGCATCCACTTGCTTTTGCACTCAGTGGGTTTTAATTTTGGGAACCATAGAATCAGAGAATGGTTTGGGTTGGAAGGGACCTCCAAAGGCCATCTAGTCCAACCTCCCTACAAGAAGCAGGGACATCTCTACCTAGGGCAGGTTTCTCAGAGCCCCATCAAGCCTGACCTTGAATGTCTCCAGGGGTGGGGCCTCCACCACCTCTCTGGGCAACCTGTTCCAGTGATCAACCACCCTCATATTAAAGAACTTTTTCCTAATGTCCAACCTAAATCTACCCTTTTCTAGCTTAAAACCATCACCCCTCATCCTATTGCCACAAACCCTTGTGAACAGATCCACCCCTGTATCTACTTCTTCCAGAATTATCCTGAAATTCCTGGAGTCCCAGTGTTCAGAACCACGTTGTGTGAGTCACCTTCTCCTCCCGATGGTGATGGGGCTGACGCTATGAAGGGACACACAGTAATTAAGACGTCTTGTCCCTTTCTTCCTTTTTAAGCTAAAAACAACAGGGAAATAATTGATTCAAGTTGTCTTACGAGCTCTGATGTGTGAAATAAGGTTCCTCTTCATATGCTACTGTCCTGACATTTTTTTTGCTAATATTCCTTGCTGTGAAGGGATGACATCTGGTGGTGGGAACCAGAGAACGGGCACGAGCTGAGGTTCATCTCTGCTGTTTGCAGTCATTGTTTTGTCTGAGTTTGCTAGGAGTCTACTTCATCCAACCTCAGGTGGAGCTGGGAAGGGGGCAAGAAGGAGGGTTAACATGGAAGGTTATGTGGATAATGAGGAGCACGGGTCATGTGACAAGCTTGTGGAAGGCCCTGCATGGAGGAACACAGGGCCAGAAGGGTTGTCCCCTGTGTCCACATTTGTGCCCTTGCAGGCAGCTGGGTTCTATAAAGTCACACGTATCTGACAGTCTTGAGGTCAAGTGGTTTGCTGCACCCAGGAGGCTGTCCTACCTTCACCCCCTTGGCTGGGAATCTCTTCTGGAGTCAGAACCTAGTTTATGTCCGTTATTGTCCTGGTTTGGGCCAGAATAAAGTTAATTTTCTTCCTAGCAGCTGGCACAGTGGCTGTGTCTTGGATTTAGTGAGAGGATAATGTTGGTAGCACAGGGATGGTTTGGTTGTTGTTGGGTAGGGCTCACACTAAGTCAAGGACTCCTCAGCTCCTCACACTGCCCTGCCTGAGGAGGCTGGAGGTGCACAAAGAACTGGGAAGGGACACGGCTGGGACAGCTGACCCCAACTGACCCAAGGGATGTCCCAGACCATGTGATATCATGCTCATCATATAAAGCTGGGGGAAGAAGAAGGAGGGAGGGTGTTCAGAGTGATGGTGTTTGGCTTCCTGGGTCACTGCTCCATCACACATGATGGAGCCCTGCTCTCCTAGAGGTGGTTGAACACCTGCCTGCCATGGGAAGTGATGGGTGAATTCCTTACTTTGCCTGGCTGCACACGTGGCTTTTGCTTTACTTATTAAACTATCTCTATCTCAACCCACCATGTTCTTTCCTTCATCCCACCAGGGGGGAGTGACTGAGCAGCTGTGTGGGGCTCACTCACCACCCAGGGTTGAACCATGACAACTTACATGGGTGTGTTCTTGGCATTACCACTAGGGTTAAGTCTTACCTCTCCAGGACACTTCAGGTATAAGAGTAACCATGACTTACCAATGTGTTTTGTGAGATTGAATCAGGCAAGCTCTTGGGACCTCCTCCTGCGTCTCCATTTCATCAGCCTGGTGTTGGGCACTCCTCTGGTGGGTCTTGGTTCATCTTCCTTTGAAAGCAGGTAATCAAATGTCCCTATTCCTGTAAGTCCCTCTATGGACTTCATGCGATAGGATCATAGAATCACTTGGGTTGGAAGAGACCATTAAGATCATTGAGTCCAACCACTCCAGGTCACCACTAACCCATGTCCTTCAGCATCACATCTCCACAGCTTTTTGTCCCCTTCCTTGCAGAACTACTGTCCCTAGCAGTTTGTGCTATGGGTATCCATGTCCTGCACACGTGCTCGGTTCCTCTGTGTTCATCTCTAACTTAGTGCTATCAGCAAATTCCTGCAGCACCTTCTACAGTTTAGAATCATAGAATCATAGAATATTTTAGGCTGGAAGGGACCTCTAGAGGTCATCCTGTCCAACCTCCCTACACAAGCAGGGACATTTCTACCTAGGTTTGTGTCCAGGACACACATAAAGATATTTCACAAGACCAGTCCCAGATCAATGCTTGAAGAAACAACTGGAAGCTCCCCCCTCTTCTGCAGATTACCCTTAATCTCTCTGACTCCCTTAACCTTCTAATTCCTGGGGTGACCCCCGTCCTGACCAGGGCAATCCTATTTCTGTCTGCTGCAGTGCCCTTCAGAAGAGCAGGTCAGATCTGCCACGTGTTGCCTAGGAAACTCATTCCCAAAGAAGGGCTGGGACAGTTTTGGTATCTAGACAAAACTGCTGAACGTTGGTTTTGAGGAACTGAGAGCAGTGACCCCTTCACCCCATCTGTTCACATCTACATTGCTCTTCCATTCAAAGCCTGGTGGAAAGACCCTTTTTAGAGCCCCTGCTGTAAAATTGTAACACAAAAGGCATTTTTCATAGAGGACACCACCCTCTTGTTGCCTTTCTCCTCTCCTTTCTTCAGAACTTGTCCTGCAGGGTGGCTCTGTGGAGGAGCAGGCAGGTGGACAGTTCAGGTGTCAGGGTGATAGGAAACCACCAGAAGAACCACAACCGGACTAAGATTGGTGGAATTTGAGCAGTCAAAAAAATGGAATAAAATGTTGAGGAGAAGGAAAAATCTACAAGTGTTTCTGTATTGAAGCTGAGGTAGGTATTGAGTCTATGCAGAGGTTTGGTGTAGACCTGACACCCAGAAAAACCTCATGGACCTGTTTTCCAGACTCAGCCAGAGCTGAGGCCCGTTAGTCCAATTGCCTGAACTTTGTTTTACTTAATTAAAGCCAATATACTAATGAGGCAATTACTGTCCTGACATCTGTAATTTATGAAGATAGTGAGGAGTTAGAAAAGTGAGCAGGGATGCTGTGTGGGAAGCATATCAAAGATCTCAATGCCACCAACCTTTGCTGGGAGAGCTGGATAACAACATTTTAGTTGCTTCCTTATAATTTATTTGTCAGTAGCTGCCAGACCCTGAAGTGTGAAGTTCTGGGTGCTGTGATACTAAAATGGGTTCAAAATCTTTGCATTATGCTGTCCTGTCCCCAGAGCCTCCTTAACACTTGGGAAGTGTTCTCCATGGCCTCATGATGCCTCCATGGCATGAAGTCCTGCAAGAAGGTCTCCCTGGAGCCTTCTCTTCTCCAGGCTGAACCACCTCACTGAGGCCCCACCTGGAATGCTGGGGGTTGAACATACCAAGCTCCAGGTTCTTTGTTGTTCTCTGAAATCCAGGTACGGTGATGGTGACCAAAGCAGGCACAACATCATCCCACTCTTGATTAAACCTGCCTTTCACACGCTGCTCCAACATCTCAACTACCTTCTGGACTGCAAAAGCCACCCAAGTCCACATGAAAGCTGTTTTTTCACTTGGTGCATGGGTTCAGTCAGATCTTCATGTTTAAGTAGACTTAAATAAAGCCAATAACTAAAATAACTCTATTCTTTAAACATATTTTTGCAGTGGTTAAAGCTTTATGCTATTTTTCCCGGCACCAGGGATATTGGGTTGACCAAAGCAGCTCAATCCACGTGTTCCTGGAGAAGGAGGAGGGAAGGTTGGTCTGTCATAGCCTGTGAACAACATACACAGCGTAATTCAACAGAGGTCCTTCAACTTAAAAAAATGTATTTATTTATTCCTGTCACTCAGCTCTGGCCAAACCCTGTAGACTTGGACGCCCTGCGAACTCTTTCTTTGGGTTAATACGAGGGTTTTGCTTCATTAGAGAAAATAGAATAATCCTCTGTCATTTTTGGGTTTATCATACTGGGTTTTGGGCAGAGAATTTATTCGGTTTCCAATATGCAGTTATTTATGTGCTCCTAACTAGCTTTTTCTGCGTTCCCCAGAGAAAGCTCCATTAAAACTCTTAATGTGACACCACATATTTTTAGTAGACTAGAAAATAGTTACAATTTTAATTTAAATTGAAATGACTGTGTAATGGCTGGACAAATCATTCTCAGATCCCTAGAGCTCTTAATTGTAATTCTCCATTGTTTCTATGCATAAATTTTCTTTTCAAGTGCTCATTCTGAAATACTTACTAATTTTTTTAATGTTCCGTGCTCATTTAATAGTTTTTTATAGTTAACAACTTCATGATTAAACTTTAATGTTAAATATAAAGGGTGAAAACAATAAGTCTATTCAAGTGTTGGCGAAATAGAGTGTGTTTGTATTGTCACAATATGATGGTAATTCAAGGAACTTCTTTTTGTGGAAGGAAAAAAAAGTCTTGCTGAGAGTAATGGGCAGATTTTGTTGTGTTTCCACAGCAGAGCAGCAACAATTGTGCTCCAACGAGCAGCTCCTCTTTGGTCCTTCCTGCTGCATTGAGTCGTCGCGACATAAAATAAACCTCTACCCAACAATCCCTCCCCAAAACCAACTGAATCGTCTCTCATCTCATGCATCACCCACGTTCTGGTTCAGTTTGGGCTGTCCCAGGGGACGGGGAGGAAGAACCAAGGAGACCATGCCCATGGGAAGCCATCTGCCCCTGCTTCACATGGGGTTATCTTGGTCTTCAGTGCCTACCTGAGACAGGTACCGCTGCAAAGCCCTGTCCTCAGCAGTAGCTCTTGGGGTTTGAGGTATCTTCACAGATCGCAGCCCCTGTGGTCCATCTTTTATCATAGAATCATAGAATGGTTTGGGTTGGAAGAGACCTCAAAGATCATCCAGTTCCAGCCCCCCTGCCATGGCAGGGACACCTCCCACTTGGGTTGCTCAAGGCCCCATCCAACCTGGCCTTGAACACCTCCAGGGATGGAGCATCCACAGCTTCCCCGGGCAACCTGTGCCAGGGTCTCACCACCCTCACAGTGAAGAATTTCCTCCTAATTTCCAGTCTACATCTCCCCTCTTCCAGTTTGAACCCATTAACCCTTGCACTATTTTTCCACCCTTGGCACTATTTTTTCACCCATACCAAGTTTTCCTTCCAGACACCTCCTGCCCCACAGACTTGAGACCCTCCTGACCTACAGGACCTCCTTCCTCCTCCTTCCTGCCCGATCCACCAATTTTCCCTTTCTTCCAGAAGTCTTTGGCCTTCTCAGGCCGTGGCAGCTCTGAGCTCCTTTGCCTCACACCAAAAGCCTCCCCGTGGGGTGTTCTTGGCCTCCCTTCCCTGGGTGCTCCTGACATCACCCATCCCCTCCAGGTCCTCTGCTTGTTTCTCATGGATCTCAGTTCCCCATGCTCCCCTTCTCCCCTACTCACACCCCTGGTCCACGCTTGAGTCTTCTGAAGTTACTGCCACCTTTCCTGAGGACAATACAAGTGGAATGAAATAGTTAATGTCTTTATAATAAAAATTTATCATAAAATTCCAGTTTTATCTGCTAGTAGGAGGAGAAATGGCTGTCTCAGACAGACTGTTGGCTTCAACGGCAAGACAAGGTTGAACCTTCAGATTATCAGAAGACATCACATTTCCATGAAACCACAGAATCAAAGAATAGTGGGGCTGAAAAGGACCTCTGGAGATGATCTGGTGCCACCCCCCTGCTCCAGCAGCTCCCCCAGAGCAGGGGCCCAGCAGCGTGTCCAGGCCCCTTGGGAATCTCTCCAGACAAGGAGACTCCACAACCTCTCTGGGCAGCCTGGCACCGGCTCCAACACCCTCACAACAAACAACCCCCTCCTCCTGCTCACATGCAACCTCCTGGCTTCCACTTGGTGCCCGCTGCCCCTTGTCCTGGCCCTGGGCACCCCTGACAAGAGTCTGGCCCCAGCCTCTTGCCTCCCCCCTTTAGCTCTTGATCAGCATTGAGAAGATCCCTGAAGGAAGAAATATGAGTCATAAGAAGCTGTAAAAAGAAAACCAAATTCTCCAAGACTTCCTATGGAGACAATTCCTGTGTCTCACTGCTGGTGCTGGCCAGTATCACGGCATTATTTTGGGGTATCTGCCACCATGGTCATAAACCCACATGTGACCAGCTCTCTCTATCCCAGGGCAGGAGGCAGCTTGTTCATACATGTGGCAGATGGATGTCAGTGACATTGGCAAGCTGGGGTACAGCAGCAGGTTTGACACCTTCAGAACTAGGACCTCTATTGACCTATATCAGGCATTTCATAGAATCGTAGAACGTTTCAGGCTGGAAGGGACCTCTAGAGGTCATCTTGTCCAACCCTGGAGTGCAGGAGCTGGATCTCCAGCAGCAAGGGTCTGGACAGAGGGAACATGTCCAACATTCAGGGTCACAGAAGGTGCCAGTCAGTGCAGGGCAGGGAACTCGTAGGGCTTGAGGAGCACCTGGAAAGCTCTGAGGAGTTTAATGAGCTAGGAGGGGGACTATAGGAGTAAGCAAAGAAACTGGCATAGACATGTAAAGATGCCCCTGCAGCAGAAGGAAAAGCAATATTGGCTTCAAGAAGGACCTTGAGGGGCTGGAGTGTGTCCAGAGAAGGGCAACAAAGCTGGGGAAGGGTCTAGAGCAGGAGTGTGGTGAGGAGCAGCTGAGGGAGCTGGGGGGGTTGAGGCTGGAGCAAAGGAGGCTCAGGGGAGACCTTCTGGCTCTGCNCTTCACGGCCAGCTGGGAGAACACAACGGAGCTGCTGGAGGTGTTGTCTGTGTGCACTAGTGAGGGGAAATTTAGCCAAGATAAAGCAAAGCTCCTGGATGGAGAACCATAAAGTGGCTTCCTGCTGCTGGCAGCAACATCTTCATCTTGACACCTGGAGATCTGTCATCAGACCTTCCAAACTCTTGGAGTCTCCCTCTGCAGTGATACTTCACAGCCTCCTAGAGCTCATGTTCAGGGTAATATGGGTTTTATTTTAATCAAAAGCTCAGTGGTTGGAATGTCATCCATTTTTAATTGATTGCTTAGTAATAGATTTTCATTTCTGTTTCGCTTGTGGGATAAAAAAGAGGTTGAACGTCAGGATCTGGGTTCCTGAGATGAAGTCCCGTTCAGTGAGGACCTACATGATACAACTGTAAATCCAACACCACCTGAGCACCAGAACATGGATGTTTTTAGAGAAACAGCCCCATGGAAGGTGAGCACTGGTGTGTATGGAGAGGAGAGGGACTCTGAGGAGCTCCTGACCCGCTGTGGCATAGAGGTCAGATGAGTCTTGTGCTGAAGAGGGCATCTGGGGGTGGTTTCCAGGGTTCACCCTTGCTCATGTGCTGACTTTAGGAGAGGTGGGAGGAGAAGGGGGTGTCCTGCAGCTGGGAGAAGTCTCCTCCTTTTTGCTCACTGGTGCCATGCACAACCTTCTACTCAACCCCATCATAGGCTTGGGCTGCTGCTGGTCTGTGAGGGTCCCAGGGCTGGGGAGGAGACCTGCTGGTGGGAGAGCTGACCTACCTCAAATTCTGGGTTCAGTTTTGGGCCATTGGTCAATGTTCAGAAGGACCTTGAGGGGCTGGAGCATGGTCAGAGAAGAACAATGAAGTTGGGGAAGGGTGTAGAGCAGGAGTATGGTGAGGAGCAGCTGAGGGAGCTGGGGGGGTTGAGGCTGGAGCAAAGGAGGCTCAGGGGAGACCTTCTGGCTCTGCACAACTCCATGAGAGGAGTTTGGAGCCAGGTGGGGTGGGGCTCTTATCCCAAGGAACCAGGGCCAGGAGAAGAGGAACCCGCCTCAAGTTTCCCCCGGGGAGGTTGAGTTTGGAGCTGAGGAACAATTTGTTGGTCAGAGCTGTGAAGGTCTGGTCCAGGCTGGGCAGGGCAGTGGTGGAGTCCCCATGCCTGGAGGGGTTTCCAAGCATAAAATCATAATAAAGTGATTTCTATCTTCTTCAATCTTCCTTGGGCATCCTAAGCTGGTCATGGCAGATGGGCTGGATGACCTTTATGGCTGCTCTTGCTTTGTCCCTTTGCTGCGAGAAGATGTTCTAAATACTTCTCATGTTTATGGCTTCACTTGGCAATGGTCTTACAGAAAAAGATAGTTTCTCCTTAGAGAAAAAGATAATTTCTCCCAAAAAAGACAAACTCAAGAGCTTTTACAATCCTCGTACGAAACGTAACACGAGTGGCTGGTGAGTTTTTGGTGTATCAAATGGAATAGATTAAAGCTGATATCAAGGATTGCATAAGGTAAATTAATTAAATTGATTAAGTAGGGCTCAGGTGGTCGTGGGCAGGTCACGATGATCTCTAGGTTGCTGCTGGCATGCCAAGGTTTATTAAAATGATAAAGTTACAAAAGGAGAAGATGCTGCTTACTATGCACGGAACAGAAAGAAAGGGGGGAAAAAAAAGGTTAATCAACAAATCATAATCATATAAATGAGCACAAGCTCATCCTGAAAAGCAATTACTTTCCTGGGCAATTTCACTCAACAATGGTGGGCTGTGCTCCTGACTCGTGTCTCTAGCAGAGGCACAATTAGCACCAAGATGGCCTCATTATGTCCTATCAAACGTAAACAAAATAATAAAATAAAAAATACACCCTGCTTGGTGGGTTTCATGTATTAATACATTTCACGTTAATTTAATCACAGAATTGATCTTTAGGGAGGGGCCTTGTCAATAATTAGTGGAACTCCACTTGTCAGGGATGTGCCCAACCTCTCCCCAAAGGATGATCAGCAATACCTTGTGTTTTCTGCAGCCAGCTCTTGGAACGTTGCTCTGGATGCACCTTCTCTAATCTCAGCCTTGAACCTGACACCAAAACGAACCCACCAGGGTTTGGTCACGTTTGAAGTTAAGATGTGTTTAAATTTTCTGTAGGGAACTGGATGATCTTTGAGATCCCTTCCAACCCAAACCATTCTTTGATTCCATGATTCTATGATTCTATGATTCCTGGCTGGTCAGACCATATTCTTTCTTTATTTATTTTTACTATTTCTCTGGAGGGTTTGTATGGTCTTCTCTTGGACCACTCCTGAAAGGACCAGCCTTATTTTCTGGCAACAGGAACTGTCCCATGCAAAGCAGGATTTGAGCCTAGGTCTTTGGGTGGAAACCCCAACCAAGGTCTGTTCTCTAGACCTGTTGGTTACTGAGAAACACAAAGATTTGGGATCCCTCTGGGTGTAAAGGGCAGAAAAAAGTTGAAACTTCCCGTTTTCACCCCCTCCTGGTAGTAGACATGTGCCAGAAGAGGAGGTCTGGTTTCTGCTCTACTTCCTAGGTGGTCAGAGGGACACCCCTCAAGCCCTCCAGCCTTGGCTCCCAATGCAGATGTTGGCACCAGCACATCCCAACCCTTCCTGACTCCTTCCCCTGGAATTGAGCCATCCTGTCTAGATGTCAACAAGCTGGACACATGGGCAGTGAGGAACCTCATGAAGTTCCAAAAAGGGAAATGTCAAGTGATGCCCCTGAGAAGGAACAACACCAGGCAAGCGTATGCTGGGGACAGCCCAGCTGGAAAGCAGGTGGCAGAAACAGCCCAAGGGGTCCTGGTGGACACCAGGTTGATCATGAGACAGCAAAGAAGGCCAACAGAATTCTGGGCAGAGTGTCTCCAGAAGGTTGAGGATGGTGGGGCTTCTTCTCTACTCAGCACTGGTGAGAAACTTCTGAAGTGTTGTGCCCAGAACCACAGAGGTGATGAAGGAACTGGAGCCTCCCTCCTACAAGGACAGTTAGAGAGAGATGGGACTGTTCAGCCTGAAGAACAGAAGGCTCAGGGTGGTCTTGTCTATAACTACCTGATGGGAGAAGTGAAGATGAGGGAGACAAACTCTCTTTAGTGCTGCCAAGTGACAGGAACACAGGCAGTGGACACACATGAAAACCCAGGAGGTTCCTCCTGAACGTCAGCAAACACTTTGGAGTGACCAAGCAGTGGCCCAGAGAGATCACGAATTCTCCATCCTTGGAGATGTCCAAAGCCCAACTGGCCACAGCTGGTCACCAGCTCCTGTTGACCTTGCTTGAGGAGATGTTTGGACTGAGTGATCTTCAGAGATTGCTTCCAGCCTCCAGCGTTCTGAGATCCTTCTCTGGGTTTTCACAGAAAGAGCAATTTAGGGAAACTTTTACCTTTTTCTACAAAAAGATGTGCAATAACTTAACCAGGACTTCTAAGGCAATGGAAGAACCTTCACTGGGACAGGAATGGGGCAGCTCGTGGGTGGCTGAGACTGATGACAGAAAAAATGTCTGTATAGTACTTGGTAACTGTGAAAACAACACTTCTTCTTCCAAAACAAGTTAGAGAATCATAGAATCGTTAAGGTTAGAAAAGACCTCCAGGATCATCAAGTCCAACCTTTGTCCACTAGACCATATCTCAAAGCGCCATATCTACTCATTGGTTGAACCCCTCCAGGGATGGTGACTCCAGCACCTCCCTGGGCAGCCTGGGCCAGTGCCTGACCACTCTTGCAGCAAAGAACTTCTTCTTCATGTCCAGTCTAAACCTCCCCTGGTGCCACTTGAGGCCATCACTTCTTGTCCATTATTTCCAAGTATCATTGAAAACCTGGAAATCTGGGACAGAAACCAGGAGCTGATCCATGTCTTGTGTTGCCAGACACACAAATGTTTGTGCTGGAAAAAATGGGACTGTTGACACCTGTTGTGTTTTGTTTTTCTGGCCCTTACTTGGAAGCTGTTCAGACATTTTCAGTGACGTCTAGGAGGGAATTTGTTTCCATCCCCTGGATAAGCCTGTTGAAGCAAGAGGGTCATGATGCTGTGAGCATGTTCATGCTTCTGTCCTCATCCTACTGCAACACAAAGTGTGTTTGGTATTTCCTCTCTTATGAGGCCAGGCTGGGAGAGCTGGGCTTGGTCAGCCTGTAGAGGAGAAGGCTCCACGGAGACCTTCTTGGGGTCTTTCAGGGCTTCAAGGGGCCTGTCAGAAAGTTGGGGAGGGACTTTTGAGCAGGGCCTGTTGGGACAGGACAAGGGGGGATGGGTTTAAACTGAAAGAGGGAGATTTAGACTAGAGAGAAGGAAGAAATTGTTGATATTGAGGGTGTGTGGGGTTCATGAGGTCTGCTACATGGACAGAGGGTGTATTTGCTGGTTTGTGGCAGTGTAGACCCAGAGTCCTCTGTATTGCAGCAGATTTATCAAAGCCTGGCTGGTGAAACCTGTCCTGTAAAGATGTGCTAAGGGAAGGAAGCTGTTGTGAAGTCATGGAGTGGGATAATGTCTTTGCCCCTGGGAAGATACCAGTGCCTTTTATGTTAGGAATGAGGCTGTTAGACCATAAAGATGTGATGTGGTTGTGGTCATGATTAGTCTTAGTTGTGTGGATGCTTTGGGAATGGATGTGTCTTAGAGGAGCCTTCAAACAGCGCTGCCTGGCCTGGTGCAGGGACCTGACTGAGGTAACTCCTGGTCTGGGTGTACGGTGCTGGAGAAGATGGTGGTCAGGAGAGCTGGGAGATAATTATTGAAAGAGGCCTGTCAGAAAGATGGGGACAGACTTTGGAGCAGGGCCTGTTGGGGCAGGACAAGGGGGGATGGTTTGAAACTAAAAGAAGGGAGATTTAGACTAGAGAGAAGGGAGAAATTGTTGGTGCTGAGGGTGGTGAGAGCCTGTGCCAGGTTGGCCAAAGAGGTGGTGGCTGCCCCATCCCTGGCACCATTGGAGGTGAGGTTGTTTGGGGCTCTGAGCAACCTGCTCTAGTTGCAGATGTCCCTGCTCCCTGCAGGGGGTTGGACCAGATGACCTTGAAAGGTCCCTTCCAAACTATTCTATGATTCTGTTGGGACTGAGCAGTGGATGTGTGTTAAACTGTTGGTTTTTTCCCTTAAAGTGTTTTGTACATTCCCAGCTAATTAATCAATTATCGATCTGCTCTGCTATGGATAAATATGCATCAGGAGGAGACCTTTTCAGTCAATATCTCTGCCACAAGCAGCTGCTAAACTGTTTTGAAAAAGACCAAAAAGACCTCACAGAAGAGGTCTCCTGTAGAGCAGAAGGAGGGGTATGTGGTCCTCATTCACTCATGGTTGTGGCCATGTATCAAGAACTCCCTACTTGTTACTCAGTCAGCAATTCCCATGAAAATGTAAAGTCATAGGTTTAAGATCAGTTAAGCTGGATTTGGAGGACTATGTAGATCTTCTAAGTCTGTGGGACATGCAGAGGGGATGAGTGAGTTAACCAGAGTCAAGAGGTTAAACCTCATGTCCATGTCCCTGACAACATCAACGTCAATTTTCTTAGACGTGGCCAGAGATTAAATGAATTTGATTCTAATGGAATTGAAGGAGAGAACCAAAAAAAAAAAGCCCACACCAAACAAGCCTGAACCACAGCTTGTTATGGAGAGAGATGTCCTTGGCTTCTAAAACTGTTCTAGAAGAGGGATATAATTATGTGGTAAAACCTATTGGTTATCATTTTCTATTAGTTCTATAGGACACTTCCATTATGGGAGGTCACTTTTCTCCTGCTTCTGTACCGCGCTTTGTACAACCAAGTACTCATCGGATGTGACACTCGGTGTTCTGCAAAATAAATTACAATTCTTGCCCTGCAAAAGCAGCTAAAAATAGTCAAGAGCGAGCAGACAGTTACCTTGCAGCATATGCCACCTTTAAGTTCAGACAAGGACCTCGGGTTGATGGGGTGGGAGCCTGGACAATCCTCTGTATCTCCAGAGCTTCCTGGCTTGTTGGTGCTTGTTTTCATCTCATGAGGAGGCTGTAGCTCCATGGTTCATAAATACCAGTTTCCACACGTAGTAGCTTTGTCTGCCCACCTCATATGGACAGACAAGGGACAGAGCACTTGGTCCCTGTTTCACCATCGTGGTAACACAAGGGACAATAACTTTTTGTGTGTTTTGTTTTTTATGGTGGTGAATCACAGAATGGTGGGGGTTGGAACTGACCTCCAGGGATCATCTAGTCCAACCCTCCTGCCAAAGCAGGTTCATCTAGGCAAGGTCACACAGAATCGTGTCCAGATGGGTCTTGAAAGTCTGCAGAGGAGACCCCACAACCTCTCTG
Organism: Brachypteracias leptosomus; assembly: GCA_013401335.1. Taxonomy (NCBI): domain Eukaryota; kingdom Metazoa; phylum Chordata; class Aves; order Coraciiformes; family Brachypteraciidae; genus Brachypteracias; species Brachypteracias leptosomus. The sequence goes on along the minus strand of VYZX01006042.1, from coordinate 9,351 downwards.
GGCAGCCTGGCACAGGCTCCAACACCCTCACAACAAACAACCACCTCCTCCTGCTCACATGCAACCTCCTGCCTTCCACTTGGTGCCCGCTGCCCCTTGTCCTGTCCCTGGGCACCACTCACAAGAGTCTGGCCCCAGCCTCTTGCCCCCACCCTTTAGCTCTTGATCAGCATTGATCAGATCCCCTCTGAGGCTTCTCTTGTCCAAGCCAAACAGCTCCAGGGCTCTCAGCCTTTCCTGGGCACAGAGATGCTCCAGTCTCCTTAATCCTCCTCATAGAAATGAAATGAAATTCAACATTTGTCTGGCTGATTGCCCACGTTAGGAAGCAGCTTCTTAAGAGGGCCTTGATCACTGGGTATCTGTACACATGTTCCATGAGTGCTTTGAAGGCAAGTGCTGTGGTGTGACCTGTCCCCCTTCATGCCCAACGTCCTCGTGGTGTCATCCAGGTCCAGCACAAAGCTCTACACTGCACACCAAGGACGTGCCGTGCCAGGAGCTTCCAACTTTCTCAATCTCATTTCCAGGAGAAGCACTTCAAATAATTTTCCCTAATAAGCAGATAATGAAGGACTTCCCCTGACACCTACTCCTATCTCCTTGCCTAGAAAAGCCTGATAAGTAGAAAGGAAAAACAGCAGCTCGCTCGCAAGGCTAAATGGAATTTTTCCTAGGCAGGGCTCTCAGATCTCTCATTATCTGTGAGAGGTGGTTGCTCTCCCCTTCACTCCTGTTTTCTTCTGTCCCCCCCGAGATTTTAGGTCTGGATTTGCTCTGCTGCTGGGCCCACACCATTTGTTACCCCTTGCAGAACGTCACCGTGCTGCACGCAGGAGATCCTCATTTCTGACTTATTACAGATGAATAAAAACTTGCATTAATAGTTAAAAGTAGAGTATTAAAGCTGTGCTTTTACGCAGGGGTGATTGATGGCTTCCATTACACTCCATTAGATATTTTATTCTTGTTAAATGAAGAGCAGCCAACTTTGTCAAGTATTTTTAGTTCCCTCTGGTCTTATTGGCTCCATCTATTCTCAGGGATGTCCTGTAAATGGCCACATATGGCTTTGTGTCTGTAGGAGTGATGACCGTACAGCTGGCTTTCATTGCCCACCAATTTGCCGGAGCCCCCTTTATTGTGAGCCTGACAGCACCAGGGAGCTTTGTAGAACTAACAAAATATATCTATTTTCTAATTGTCTATTTATCACCTTCCAGGGATTGGTGGGGCCTCTCATCTGAAAGCAAAGGGGGGACGGCCCTGAACAATGATCCTTGTCAGGGCAGTTGCTCACTTTAAATTAGGGTCTCATTGCTAAATAACTAATTTAGTCCTGCTATCAGACTGAAAAAGTGGGTATTCAGTGCAAAGTGCCAACTGGGGAATTGATTATGTCTCCTCTTAGTGTGCATGATAAAAATGCCAGACCTGCAGGCAGTAGGTGGCTCCCGGGAGGACGGCAGGTTCCCGGCAGGGATGGTCCATGCTGGACCACCAGGCAAGGGCTTGGCAGGGTGGGTGGACCTCAGGAGCCTCAGCATGTCCTCAGGCACTCCATGCCTGCTCCTTGGGCAGGGAGAAGCTGGTGGAAGGAGAGAGTGTCCTGGCTGGAGGCAAACAGGGAGGAAGCAGGGAACGGAGGATGCTCAGAAACAAGGACAGAGAGGGGCTCTGGGGGATGGAGGATGTTTGTGGTGATCCCAGGTTTTGTCCCTCAGAAGCAATCCCTGTCCACTGTGAGACCTCACCCCATTAGCATTGCAGGAGACCAACCTTGGAAACTCTCCTTAACAGTGAGGTCTCTTCCATGTGCCCAGGTTGCCCTTCCCCAGCAGGTTCAGTCCCATCGTGGAGATGTGGCTGGACCAGGATTTATCACCACACACAGTGAGGTCTAAGCACCAAGGAGCCTTTTTTCCTGCTGTAACACAGGTCTGGACTCACTCCAAAGCTGTCTAGAAGATGCTGGGATGCCCCTCTAAGAGGTGCTCTGTGGGGGACCTACCTCTGCCCTGGGCCAAATGAGGGACAGGAGGTGTGGGTGGGAAGGGCTCTGCTGGCTCCAGGGATGTTTAACCAGCAGGGAGGGCTTCAGGACATTTTGTCGTAGGAGCCAAGAGCAGACACAGCTGGGTGGTCATGCTGTTGGTTGTCAAAATCATGTTAACAAGAGGAGAACGTGTATTGTCAGTGTGCTGGAAAACACAAATGGTTCTGTGACATTCTGTGATTCTACAACAAATATGAAAGTACAAATATTTATGTAAATCATGGAAAGTTTTGGGTGGGAAGGGACCTCTCAGGGTCATCTGGTCCAACCCCCCTGCAGGGAGCAGGGACATCTGCAACTAGAGCAGAGCTCAGGGCCCTGGCCAACCTCCCCTGCAATGGTTCCAGGGATGGGGCAGCCACCACCTCTCTGGACAACCTGGCACAGGCTCTCACCACCTTCAGCACCACAAATCTCTTCCTTCTCTCTAGTCTGAATCTCCCTCTTTCAGTTTAAACCCATCAGCCCTTGTCCTGTCCCAACAGACCCTGCTCAAAAGTCCATCCCCATCTTTCTGACAGGTCTCCTTTACTAAAAGGCTGCTCAAATGTGTGAGTCCCCTGCAAAGCACTTGGGGAACTTGTTTTTGAGCACACACCATCATCATCCCAATCCCAGATAACACCCAAACCATGGCTTTGGCCTCAATGGAAGGAGGGTTAAGGCACACACCAAACTGCCAGACTGCCTGAGATTAGATGATGTAACGCTGCAAGAAACCACTGGACTTTGCAGACAATGGATGGGGAAAGGTTGGTCTTCTCCAGCCAGGGGCTAAACCGGCAAGGCAAAACCAGGAGAAACCAGCGGGCACAATGAAGGGTGCAAGGGCAGTGGGAGGGATCTGCCCTCCAGAGAAAGAGAACAAAAGGTATTTGTGATGTGCCAGAGCCAGCTGGGCCAAAATCACATAATGGCAGGATGGCTGGGGTTAGCCGGGCCTTCTGGAGATGCTCTGGTGCCACCCCCCTGCTCCAGCAGCTCCCCCAGAGCAGGGGGCCCAGCAGCGTGTCCAGGCCCCTTGGGAATCTCTCCAGACAAGGAGACTCCACAACCTCTCTGGGCAGCCTGGCACAGGCTCCAACACCCTCACAACAAACAACCACCTCCTCCTGCTCACATGGAGAGTATGGAGTTTAACTCTCACATTTAAACAGGCCACTGTCCCAGCCTGGTGGATTCTCAGCATTATGGAGGGACAATCAAACCCATGTCGGTGCCGAGACACCAGAGCAGCTGCTGTGCTGCTGTGCCCAGATGTTGTGCTGCTGTGCCCAGATGTTGTGCTGCTGTTTGCAGCTGCCCTGCACCTCAGAGGACCTGCAGCTTGGGACAGCCACCAAAACATGGAAGGAGCACGTGAGCCCTATGGATGGTGCTGCTGCCATAGACATGCTGTCATCACTCAACTGGGACATGCCACGGGTCTGGGTAACCTCCTGTGACAACACTCAACGAAGGTTCCCAACAGGAGAGCAGGTTATGGGCGTTGCTGAGCTCCAGGCTTCTCAAAAAGTGCTTCCATGGCAATAAGCCACCACAGAGGGAATTTTCACTTAGATCTTCTCCTTAGGTTTCTGTCAAGTGGCTGGTATGAGCTCAGTGGTGAAGCAGTTTATCTTCAGTCTCTCAAGCCTGTTTCCAATAGGAGTTTTATGTATTTAGTAATTAAACCCAATAGCCAGACATACCTGATTCCCAGTAGAAGCCAGTGAAGTGTCTTCATGAAACAATAGGACAGTGGACGTGTTTGCACATGTCCAGTTACNTCTCTTCCAACCAAAATGCTTCAATCATTCCATGACTCTATGGGTTTATTCCAGAACTTTTAAAACCCAACAGCATTGAGACTTTCGGGACTTACCCTCTGCCACTACAGTAAACCAAGAGAAAGTAGCAAACCAACAGCTCTGGAGTGTAGGTGTCTCTGTGGTGGAGCAAATGGTTACCATGGGCATCTGTAGCATTTCAAATTGCAGTGTGCAGGGTGGTTATGGACATCTTGCTAAATAAAAGGGCTGGGCACCCAACTCTGGGTGAGCTGCTGGAGCAGGGGGTTTGGACGAGATGATCCCCAGAGGGCCCTTCCAACCCTGCCATGCTGGGATTCTGTGTTTCTATGTCNTGCTGAGGGACAGGGGTTAGTGGTGCCCTGGCAGGGATGGGGAATGGTTGGACTTGATGATCTCCAAGGTCTCTTCCAACCAAAATGCTTCAATCATTCCATGACTCTATGGGTTTATTCCAGAACTTTTAAAACCCAACAGCATTGAGACTTTCGGGACTTACCCTCTGCCACTACAGTAAACCAAGAGAAAGTAGCAAACCAACAACTCTGGAGTGTAGGTGTCTCTGTGGTGGAGCAAATGGTTACCATGGGCATCTGTAGCATTTCAAATTGCAGTGTGCAGGGTGGTTATGGACGTCTTGCTAAATAAAAGGGCTGGGCACCCAACTCTGGGTGAGCTGCTGGAGCAGGGGGTTTGGACGAGATGATCCCCAGAGGGCCCTTCCAACCCTGCCATGCTGGGATTCTGTGTTTCTATGTCAAGATGTTCAGAAAACCAACCTCCCCTTGCTTTGTGGGTCACCATCCAATGCTCAACCCAGCTTACAAGGTTCCATTCAGGAGGCAACCCCAAATCTCCAGACACCATCATGAATTTGAGGCAGCTTCTATTAGGGTGGCTCAATATGGAGAAGAAATAGAGGGACATTTGTTGAGGAAAGAGCTGATCTCCAACTGCCCAGACTGCTTGTCCATGACTTTAAATGATTTGATATTTATATAATCAAATCTGGTTAATCAAACATGGATTTTCTTCCTTCTGAGTCATTTACAAGTTCATTATGAATGTGCCAGACATTTGAACATCCTGAGAATTTCTGTCATGTCATCAATACCCAGATGCTGGTAGGTCCTCCCAAGCCTGACATGGATTCAGACTTTGCCTCTGCAGGGGTCCCAGTGAAAACAAAAGCTAAAATCTCTCAGCAGAACGTGCACCAACTCCTCCTGTGATTCTGTGCTCATTAGCTTTTTATCTCAAACAAAAAGGATATTGGTTTTTATGGTCCTTTCCTGCGGTGGTGGAGTCAAAAGCCACAGCAGCTCCTCAACCTAGACAATTTTTTATTGTCTTGTTGCGTTCAGCCCTTCTTGGGCTGCCTCCCTCAGCTGCTGAAGGTGAATCCGAAAGCAGAATTAAAACTGAATTTTATTTATACGTCTGCTGTACATATATTATAGATCCCACAACTGCTGCCTTCTAATTTATTCAGCTGATTGCAAGTAGGTCGCAGAATTAAAGACTCACAGACTGGTTTGGGTGGGAAGGGACCTTCAAAGTCCAACCCCCTGCAGGGAGCAGGGACATCTGCAACTAGAGCAGGTTGCTCAGAGCCCCAAACAACCTCACCTCCAATGGTTCCACTTCTCTGGGCAACCTGGCACAGGCTCTCACCACCCTCAGCACCAACAATTTCTCCCTTCTCTCTCATCTAAATCTCCCTCTTTTAGTTTCAAACTATCCCCCCTTGTCCTGTCCCAACAGGCCCTGATCAAAAGTCCCTCCCCATCTTTCTGACAGGCCTCTTGAAACACTGAGATGCCCCAAGAAGGTCTCCCTGGAGCCTTCTCCTCTCCAGGCTGACCAAGCCCAACTCTCCCAGCCTGGCCTCCCAGCAGAGGCTTCCAGCCCTCCCACCATTGCTGGGGCCTCCTCTGGCCCCGCTCCACCAGCTCCATGTCTCTGCTGTGCTGAGGACTCCAGAGGTGTCCCCAGCACTGCAGGGGGGTGTCCCCAGAGCGGAGCAGAGGGGCAGGATCCCCTCCCTGCCCTGCTGCCCACGCTGCTGGGGATCAGCCCAGGAGGACATTGGCTGCTGGGGCCGGCTCAGCTCCAGCTCCTCACCCCCAGCACCCCCTTAGCTGAGACCAGGGCTTGCCCTGACCCATGTGCAGGACCTTGCACTTGGCCTTGTTGAAGCTCATGAGGTCCACATGGACCCACTTCTCCAGCTTGTCCAGGTAACCATATTAGATCCAAACACCATCCCAGTCCAGGAGATGAGTCCTTCCTTCCATTCTGCTCTCAGGTGGGGCTACAGGGGCTGTTTTTCCAGCTGAATATGTAATATCTCCCTCCACCCGGGTGACAGGCACCTCCCGTGACTCTCCGGGACAACATGACAACAGCAGAGCCGTGATTTTAATAGACTCCAAGTAGTTTTCGTGGAGCGAAGCCTTAAAAACTCCCCAAGGAGAGATCATCAAGCGGAGTGGTCCCCGGCGCGGGGTTCATTAGCAGGCAGGACGGGGAGGCTGATGAGCCCCGCGGCTGAGCAGACACGCTGTCAGCAGCACTGCTCATCCAATCACTTACCTGTCGGAGGGGACCAGGAGGCAGCTTCCAACCACAGCACCTCCAGGGAGACCCCCATCCTGGCTGCCACCACCGGTGATGCCCAGAGTGGGGTCTGGGGGTCCTGGGGTCCTGTCCTGCAGTGGAGAGGACATGAAAGCTGCACTCAGAGCCTTATGGAATCATAGAATCACTGTGGTTGGAAGAGAGCTTTAAGATAATTTAAGATTAACAAGCTCTTAGCACAGCACTGCTAAAAGAATGGTTCCTCTGAGGGTTCCTCAGAAGGCCAGAACTTGGACCCATTGCCTGGCACAAGCACTGGATGTTCCCCTGCCTTGGAGTGTATTGCAGGCTTGTATTGAGGACCAAAGTGTCATTATGTGAATAATTCCATGAACTAACATGAAGAACATAGAGCCATAGAACCGTTTTGGTTGGAAGGGGACTTTAAGATCATCAAGTCCAACCATTAACACATCCCTGCCAGGGCACCACTTACCCATGTCCCTCAGCACCACATCTCCATGGCTTGGAAGCCCCTGCAGGCATGGGGACTCCACCACTGCCCTGCCCAGCCTGGCACAGCCCACAACAACCCTGTTGGTGTCAAGGCACTTCTGGAGATCCTCTTCATTTCCAACTCCATCTGTTTAAAAGGCCAGTGTTTAGCTGAAGCTGGTGGCTGTGATTCCATTCAGTCAGAGGGGAGGCCGACCACCTCCCAAGGGTAACATCATGCCTTATGGAGCTGGCTCAGATCATGGGGACTAGGACACTGTTCAGCTTTAGAGCTTCAGATCCTGTCCCCTCTAAGTGGAGAGGAGAAGCCAGGACAGGGGCCCCCAAACTGACCAGCAAGGGATCCATCCCATGGACGGCATGGTCAGTGTAAAGCTGAGGGACCATGAGGGTCAAGCCCCTTCTTCAATGGCTGGTGTCCGAGGAGGCCTCTGTTCTGACTTTGATTCTGATCCGTATGTTCCTGAACACATCTCCAGAATCCAGCTCCTGAACCTGATTCTCATCTGCTGCTGAGCCCAGCCTGGGTCTTCCCCAGTATCTGCTCCACAGCATCAGTGGTGATGGCGATGTCATTGCCATCAGGGGTTGGGTTTGATGCTGGTTTTGTATCTATTTGTATATATTCCATTATATTGTCATTATTTTCATTAAGCTCTTTTAGTTTTCATTTCCAGCCCATAAGTCTCACTCCCTTATTCCCTTTTCCCTTTGGGACAGGAGAGGACTTAATAGAGAGCATCTTCCAGTTGTCTCATGGCCAGCCCAGCACTAACCCTTGACAACTTTACCACATCTGCTGCCACCTTCCAGCAGGGATTTTATGCACAGAAACCCACCCACATTTTCTGGTGGTGCTGGGATGATGTTGTTGTGTCCACAGCAGGTGCCTCCAGCCATCCTCATCCCCTCCCATAGCTTGTTCTGCTGCCGCAGGACCCTCCAAGGACGAGACAGAGGGAAGGAGGAAAGGATTGCCTGCCCCACAGCCCATGCCTGATGCAAAACTCAGAGCAGTTGCTGGAAGACCTGGTTTCACTGGTTTGGGCATTTATAACTAAAGCCCAAACATCTCAGGATCTTACATAACAACACTTTTCTGCTGCCTGAGCTCTAATTAAGGAGCCCGTGTTTGAAGACAATTAAGGGAACATTTCTGTGCAGAGGTGAGGATGCCTGTAGACTCATGGACACTTCTTATAACACTGAGGTGTCTTCTGCCTTGTGCAATAATTGCTTCTCAGCTTGAGTCAAGCACCATCGTAGTTTCCTCTTTTTTATTTTTCATTGCCAAAACCTTCCCCAGGAGGAGCCAGGGGGTGGGTGAGAATCATAGAATCATCTAGGTTGGAAAACACCTCCAGGATCATCAAGTCCAGCCTTTCTCCAACATCTCCCTGACCCCCAGACCATGTCCCAAAGCACCACATCTACTCGTTTGTTGAACCCCTCCAGGGATGGTGACTCCAACGCCTCCCTGGGCAGCCTGGGCCAGTCCCTGACCACTCTGTCAGTAAAGAACTTCTTCCTAATGTCCAATCTAACCCTCCCCTGGTGCAACTTGAGGCCATCACCTCTGGTCCTGTCATTAGTTACTTGGGAGAAGAAGTTACTTGGTAGACGATTAAGAACAACAAGGAACACTTCTTATCAACTCACCTGGCACTGTCCACGTGGTCCTGTGGGCTTGTGTCATGTTGCAAATGAAGAGCATCGACTCCCTAATCAATAGGAAATGTCTCCACTGCCCCAAACCAAGCAGAAAACAACCAGATTTTTACACTCTACTTTATTGGGGGTCATTTATCTGGCACAACCCATAAGTCTCTCTCCTTTATTCTCTTTCTCTTCCACTTTGGGTGGTGAGAGAGGTTAATGAAGAGCATCTGTTATAGGTCTTGTGGACAGCCCTGACCCTAAACCGTGACAGCCTGTTCTTCCAAGCAGCTTATATCTTGTGGATTACACCCAAAAAAAGCCCATGAGTTATGTTGAAGGCCTGTAACACCGTGCACTGCAACATCACAGCATGACTAATTGACATTTTTAATTACCTTCATCTCCTCCCAAGATAGCTGAGACACTTCAGGACGTCATAAGGTTAAACATCTCTGGATCTCTTACTCTGTGTCTTCACAATTAGTGGAAAATACGGATTTTTTTCTTCCCCTGAACACCACTTAAACAACTGAAGTTCTCAAATTCAGGTAGACAGCAAGAACTGTGTTGTACTTTATATGTTCTACATGACATGAGCAACAAGAAAGTAATTACTGGAGTAAAACTAATGAGTGCTCTACACAAAACACAAGTCTCAGGCTGTGCACACATAGGCACTGCTAATGCAGGTCCACCCAGGTTCTCCAAAGCAGCACTGGGTCTTCACGTAGAATCAGAGAATCATTTAGG
>VYZX01006041.1:25146-39405 GCA_013401335.1 Brachypteracias leptosomus | reverse complement strand
GCCAAGGTGAACCCACCACACTAGTATTTTAGGAACAGGAGAACTATCTCAACTAATTTAAAACCAATTTAAGGAGGGTCCACTAACTGCAATGCTTTTTTCTTTATAGCATAGGCAAATTTACTATTTAAATTTCATAGAACAGTGCAGCATATAGTATTCATTGTCTCTGTGTGGGCTGCTCACTAACAGTTCTAGTACCACTCATAGCCAGAGCCAGGTGGGATTAGTAGTCTTGGGTTTACAGCCAGACTCCTGCCCACATCTGCATGCTTTAATTTTTACTGACATTAGAAAATACTGTGCTTATTTGGGTGGGCATCACTGTAATATAAAAGCTGCATTCACAGGCACTCATACTGTGGCCAGTAGTGCCTTGCACACAGTTTTGCCTCCCTCATTCCCACCCAGAAGTGATGCACGTGTGCCATGTCTGCTTGTGTGGCTGCTTTGCAGAGTCCTGGGGAATAGCCTCATTGCAGATCCGTTGACAAGATGCTTCTGCCCTGTTTCAGGACTAAGTAATTTTGCTAGTTCTCAGCTGAGCATCTGTGTGTGGCAACTAAACAAAGCACCTACTCTGGAAAGCTACATTTCAAAGTTGAAATATGCTGCATTTGTTAAAATTACAGTTAAAGATGCTGTACAGGAGAGCTGCATGAACCTATGTGCACATATCAGCTGAAAAAATCCGAAAATTCCTCCACTGTTAAGATACAACACATAAAATAAGGAATATCACCTTTGGTCCTTGCAGCCCCTGGGGTCCTGGTGGTCCTGGTGGCCCCTAAACAGAAACATACATATCTGTCAGCTTTTAAATAAATTCCTGCACAACTTGCCATGTAAACACAGGCCAAATGTTAATACAGCTACCATAACAAAATGGGTTATATTTTTAACACAGAAGGAATCAAGGCCAGTTATGAACAAGTTGCTAGTCTATGACAACTCTCAACAACCAGAAGGATACCACAAAAAACAATGTTAGAGTAACAGTACAGCTCATATTTTATAATGTTGCTCCCATTGATGAAATGGCAAAGCTCCTCTTAATGGCAGGGAGACCAAAATTCACCTCAGCCACATTTGCCAGATCACACATCCTGACCTAAAACAATCCAAGGTCAGGAGAAATCTTCAACTGATTGTAAAGAGGATTCTGCTAGAAGATGCTAAGTACACTTGGGGATACCCAATGCTTTGTGAAATTGCTATGGAATAAGTTATAACTATTTTTTTCATTTCTACCTCAGGCTGTGGACACTGTCACATATTAAATATTAGTCTGGATGGTGCACAGTGGGGATGCTTTAAAAAACAAAACCCCCCCACATTTAAAAATCCCCTCCATTAACAGAAAGAGAGCATTTGTACAGATGGGAAAATAGGACTAGCAATAACCTTGCAGAAAAGAACTTGAAACAAAAAGAATAAAATTATATTTTTACACTGAGCCTGCAGCTTTAAGGAAAGGCTGAGCCTGCAATACTACAAGCATCTTTTAGCTGGTGTCTAGCCATGTGGGCTAAACCTCCCACAGAAATTGGCTGGAATAAAAGCATTGGACTGTTCAGTCATTTGCACATTTTGGGGACAGGTGCTAGAAAATTTATCTTTATTTCCAAGATCTGATAGGATGGGACAAGAAAATTCCTCATACTTGGTTTTTCTATTTATTTAGTGTTAACTGAGACAGGCCTTTTTTCAGAAAATAATTAATTTGCGTCTGGTCTGAAAACTCCCAAATTAAGTTTCTTCACAAGCCAATTTGAAAGGACTGAATTTCTGCCCTGGAAATCAGGCTGACAATAAAAAATTGTTTGGTACTCAAATCCTGCTTCATGTTTTCACTCCACTCCCATACAGACATAGACAGATGGGAGCATACACCAGAAATACCAAATCAGCTGTGTGACTAGATGTGTACCTACAGAAATACTGAGTTCTGTACCTTCCTGGTCTCTTACTCAAGTGAACTAAGTTTTGCCATTAATTCAGCAGGACCTGAACTGATTCCATTGTCAAATGGCTTTCAACAACTGGTTCTCTGTTAAGGTAACATCAAGCAAATAAGTAAATTTATGTGATGATGAACCAGGTCGACATCCAATGCAGGCATTTCCTGAACTAGCACAATTATGAACATGCTACATCACAAAGGAGAAGTTCTACAACACGTAGTAAGGCATGCAATAGGAATTACCGTGACAGTCAGGGTGGCAATCCTCTGTTGGAAGAATGTATTAACAAGAGACACCGTTATCAGAATTGAACATGGATATAAACTATTCTGATTGCTACAACCTCCACAAAACCTATGCTACATCTGGGAGACATCATGCCTCCAAAAAATAAGAGTAAAAACCATGTTAGCTTTAACACCCGGTGTTGTATTAACTGCTTAAGTTCTCTGGAAATCAGAACTTTATATAGGTGAAGACTACAGGTTCTCATACATTTTAAGAGATAAAATAAATGACGACTAAATAGCAAGATCATAGCAAAAGTCTTCCAAAGGTTTTTTTTTTAAATCATTTTAAGAAAACATGAGTTGGTGTCTTAAGATGACTAAAGGATTTGCCCTGTGTTTTACAATCTCTGCAGATTTTGCACCAATGTTTAATTAATAAATACAATTACTAGAGTGGAGATATAACAATTTTCACGTAGAAATGCAGATGTACAAAAAAGTTCTAAATCCAAAACTGCTGGTCCACAAACCCAGTTATATATGCCACAGTTCTGCTTTAAATGTTTAGAAAGACAAAAGACATTTTTATCATGGAAGGAGGCAAAATATCTTGACCTGCTACCATTTTTTTTTTTCCAAAGAAGAATCTAAAGGCAAGTAAAAATTGTTTAAAAATCATTTAATGCTTGTCTATGTTTTCAAACAGAATAAAACTTGCAAATACTGCTGTTTGCACATGCTTTCCTATTGCCTATGAAGAACCTACTGGTCTACATGGAACAAGAAATATTGAGCTTCTTTTTCTAATTGTTTTCCTATGCGCAAACAAAGGTTTGCAAATCTTATTTTAAGCTTTAAAAGAATCTTTGTTTGCCAGTGCAACAATAGATACTGTTATCAAAAACCTGGAACCTGCTCAATACAAAGTACTTGAAAAAGTAATTTCTCTAGCACATGGTTTTAATATATTGATGTCTTTTGTATTTTAATATATTAATGGAAATATAGCAAGAACTTTGAAAATACTGAAAAATTAGTTCTATCTAGGTACAAAACCCTAAAATAAGTATTGCAAATTAGTGGTTTCATGTTCATGCTAATGGGTTCCTTTTCAGTAGCATATTCAGATTTTAATATCTGATTTTGTAGTTCCTACAAAGGTTAAGCATTTTCAGCTACTGCCTTTTGCCTTAGGAAATTCTGCAGAATAGGTCTGAAGTGCAATTTGGATGGAGACACAAATTTTTTATCTGGTCCTCCAAGTGAAAGCCACATACACTCAGCAGAGGTCTTGCTCAAACTGTGATGATAATTTTAAGACCACAACGTTCAGTACTGGTGAACTAAGACATCTTATTCTCCATTGACACATGAGACTGAGTAGGAAGCACAAGACGAAGTAACTAAATTGTTCTGAAGGTTCTAGGCTGCTTGATGATTTATTACTAAATTCTAAAAAGACAGGCAGCCCAGATCTTGCAAAGTCTTGTCAGCTTCTTAAATCAGCAAGTCAAATTCTGTACAAGTTTGCAGCTCAGTGCTGAGTACTGAAAGTTCTCATTTGATTCTATGGAAGAGCTGCAAATCTCAGAGTCCCTAAGAATTTGGCACCAGGAGACTTAGGAATGGGTGCTTGACATCTGAAAGGACTGAGCTGGATTTGGCAAGGATATTTTCAACTGATCCCATATAATCTTACTTACACCATCCTTGCACAGCCATTCACATTAATATCAATTATTCGTTGCCCTGGATCAGAAGGTGATGATATTTGGAAAGATTTACAGTGGGATATGGGCCTCCTAGTATGTTTCCACCACTGCAATAGGGTTTAGTCCCTTTTTAAGACTTCCTTATGTACTGCAGCTTTTCTGAGGAAGCTTGAAAGTAACACTGATGCCAGAGTTAAGATACAAAGAGTACAGGAGATAGAGGGGTTAAGGCCTCTGCTAAATCTGTCTGGTAATATGCAACATTAATTTCAGGTTACTTTTAGACATCTAATTCAGAGAGTGATTTAAATGACTGAAAGTTGTGTGTTTGAATTCCCTTAATAGTAAACCACATGAGACAGATATAATGTAGAGCCTCACAGCATGCCTATGTAGACTTCACCATAGACACCACTCACAATGAAAGAGTGGACTTAGCCTTAACAACATACAGGCTTTTACATTTTGGTAAAGGCAGTGAAGTTTTTTTTTATTTTTCAAGAGTCTTGAAAATCAAATGACTGGCCAGACATCTATCCCCTCCCACTGAGTACATGCAAGAAAAAAAGTTCAGCAGCTTCAATGAGAAAATGATCAGATGCACAATGAGCCAAATTCAGTCCTGAGTTACACATAAGCAAGCCATTCACTTTGGTGGAGTTAAACTGCACAGAATTTGCATCTGAGTATACTGCAGTGTAAATCACCTTGACTGCAATGACATATGTCAACTTGGTGCTTTGCTTTTATGCAAACACTCATTCATTCTTTTGGTAACCCTATTTAATCCTCCACACTTTTCTGCACACCAGTCAAAATAAGTTTTCTGGAAATGAATAAGTGGGAAGTCTGGTGCTTGGTCTATTTAACATACTCAGGTTGCTGATTGAATCCACAGCTTGCTAATGGAACCACATTACATGGTTTCCAAGTCTCAGATATTCTGCTCTTTGCATTTTATAGGAAGAGGAGGGGAAAAAAGAGAAATATCAATATTATACTACATGAACCGAAAACCAGACACGTCTGTTGAACTTATGTATGCGGTTTATTACATTAATTCAGCACTAAGCACCAGAGCCAGCAATGAATCAGCTTTATCCTCATTAGATGATGTCAATACTCTCCAGGGAAAATGAAATTAATTCACTCAACTAAATTGTATCAAGGAAACAGTTTGTCTAACACCAAACAGAAAACCTGGTTTCCAAATATAGAAAGAGATTCATGGTTAATAAGCTCAGCAAGTCTTTGCACAGAAAATGTTTTCAAGGTCTACACAAAAGAGAAATACAGTGCTGTCAAGCTGATTTTTCCCAGACCAGACCAAGCCACTCCAGCCTTGTTATGTTTGCATACCTGCAGAGCTTCATGGATATTGCCATTATAGTCAATTATCTCTGTTGCACCTTGATCACCCTTCTGTCCAGGTGGTCCCTGTAATATATTTTCCATAAAAATTTAGAGACACCTACCAAAGACTATTCTAGACACTTAACTACTGTCACATAATTTGACTTGATTGTGCAGCATTGGAATCTTGTATTTACAATATATTACTACAAACCACAAAAACCACAAAAGTTAGAATTAAACTGAAGGTTGTTTTTAAAGGAAAATTTTTCCTTTAAAAAAGATAAATATAAGTAAGCAATTCAGTACACAGTGACGTGTGCTGCAGTGGGAAAGCAAATATATTAAACCCCTGAGGTAAAATATTTAAGCAGTTCCTATACTCTGGTTCTATATTGGCTGTGAACAATATCGGAACATCTGGTGTGTAACATCCTGCCCACGAACTGTGAACAGGAGACTGCTTCAAATAGTAGCAAGGACTGTTATTCATATTAAAGGCCAGTTAGCAACACAAGTTCCACCAGAGTCAAGTGCCTAATTTCACTGGTTTAACTGGAGTTGCTGCTACAATTTCAGTTCATAGCATGGACTCAATCTAAGACTACAAAAAAAACAGCTGAAATGAGGAGACTTACCCGTGGACCTGCAGATCCTGTGTCACCTCTGTCACCTGTATCACCCTATGTAAAAATCATATTTGAAAACAGACATGTCATTTGACAATATATCAGACAGTTCTTCCCTTTTAAATATGTTTACCTTAAACTGGTTTAAAAGACTTATCATCATAAACGCAATGTGGATCTTAATTAATTAAAGGAAAAATTCCTTCAAAATCTCTGTAGTGGCAGGGTTGACAATGATGGATTTGGTTCTGGGTGAATTGCTATAGACTATTGTACTGGTTTGGAATAAGAAATCCCAAAGAACCAATAACAGACAGATTACCAATTAAGTAATTTGTATAATTTTCCTGTTCTTAATGGCACTATTACCGAAAGCTTTAAGAGAAAGCTAGAGAAATGAAATCACTCAGTCTGAAAGCACTCGACAACGTCTTCAAAAGTATGTTTCAAAGTGTATAAACTTCTTTCTGCAATCATGACTCCACTAACTTTCTGAACTTCCCTGGTCTGAGTCATTGCCTCCCCTATAAACACATTACTGTCAGTATTAGAGTTCCTTTACTGTGACAGGCTTAAGATCTTTACCATCTTGCACGCAGCTTTTCTTCCTATTAGCAATATGTTTCAAGCAACAGAGGGAATTCCAAATATATGCATTCACAACCCAATATTCAGTGACTACAATTCACATCACTTCACAGTCACTTTCATAGCAAGATCTTATACTTTTATATTACTTGAAATTACTTTGGGTAAGAACTGCAACTTCGGCTCCTGTTGAAATCTATAAAACTTTGGTACAAGTTAGGGAAGAATTATTAATTCACCAGTGGTGACAGAAAACACAGAAAGCTTTCAAGGGGCTAATGAAGGAATGTGGGGAGCAGGCTGACGGCAGGACATAATCAAGGCTGTGCCATGTCCTTTTCTTTCAGTGTTGCCTTGACAGCAAATTGACTTCTGTGGGACAGATTTTCAAGACAGATGTGCAGATAAAATGAAAATTTTATATCCTTTTTTTATTAAAAGTGAATTAAAGGGGATATCTTTATCTTTTCTGGTGCATTTTGGAGGTACCCAGGAAGTGTAGGCAAATAAGAGGTTGATTTACCCTCCTACTCTCACTCTGATGCTTTAATCCCCCCCTCACTTTCCAATGCTTCTTTCTGGTGAGAATGAATGATGTTAAGTGGCATTTATTTCATCATATCCTTAAGCTCTGTAAATGGGCCACTCTTCAAGGACCTTACAAGTACTGCAAACAGCATCCTACCAGCCTACATTGTCTTGTCATGTTTATTCAGACAGTAGACTCAATAACTGGCAAAACAAATCTATTTTCAGTTGGCTTTGACTTCATAATATAACATGAAGATGAGTCCAGTGAGCACAGTGGTGTATTTGCACAGTGGATGAAGCAATAGAAAGGCATATATTTTAACTCTCTCTACATATATATGAACCAACTGTATCTATACAGAGATGGATGGGTGGACAGATATAATCAAAGTGGTTTTTTTAAGTAGGTAAAACTGTAATGTAACCTCCAAGTCTTGCCTTTGTAGGAGTCCTGGGCATCATATCTCAGCCTGCACTATGTGGAATATTACTGGTTCCTAATTCACCAAAATTGTTGCAAGAACCAATTAAAGCTCCACAGGCATAGTCAGGTGTTGGTTCCTGGCATGTGGGAGGACTAACCCACATCAGTTACACAGAGAGAAACCAATTTGCACGGGGAAAAACAGAGCAGAGTGGAATAGATGTTAACAGAAAAAGAACTAGAATCACGGTGTTTAAAACACATATGATTCTATGAAATTTTACAAATAATTTATCCCAAAATCATTGTATTAATTACTTCACTAAAGACAGTTTCTTTACTACTAACCTTTGACCCTTTGGGGCCTCTAGATCCAGGTTCACCTGTTTTCCCCTGTTTGAAGGAAGATAGACAGCAGAAAAATGACAGAGAAATGGGAGTCCAGAGAAAAAGAAATTAGTAATAACTACCTACAGTATGGAACAGCAGAAATACTACATTTTATATGACCAGGATAATGAATCTGTAAAGGCACCAAATTTAATAGTATTCAAAGTAATATATTCTTTAACAACAGCATGAAAAGGCCACAGATTCAATCCTTCCAAAGGAAAAGTAGTGGCATTAGTAAAGAGTAGACATAATTAACACTGTTTTGCAGGAATGACCTGTGTCATTCCATAGCTCCTGAAAATGATAGCTAAGAAATAGAGAAGATAGTTAAATATCCTAAAATAAGGAGATTAACATAAAGTGTTGCCACAACTTCTTTTTCCCAGTAGTTCAGGTGAATGCAAACTAACTGGCTAAGGAGCACAGAATTTGCTTTATTGTTTTCAAATTCTATTAGGAAAGGAAAACTTCATGGTATTGACATAGTGGAAAATATTAAGACAATGCTAAAATGTAGTTAGAATGATCTCTTTCTTACACAGTTAGAAAACAGTATGCAAAATGGATTTTCTCTGCATTTAATAGTTACACTGGTCAGAGAGTTCAAACTCTGATGCTGAAAGTTAGGGACTTGGAGGTCAAGACTAGCTGGAAGGAATTAGGCCAATTTCATGACAGCCTATGTAGGTAGTGTCTTTACTTTGTAGACCAAACAAGAGTCCATTCAGCCTGCACTTCCACAGCTGTGAACACAAAACTGCCATTGTCTCCTGGACTACACTCATGTATTCAAAAGCATTTTAATTTAAAAGCTCACTCACCAAGTTTTTGTTCTATTTTTTCAACAGGAAAAGATGTGTTCATAGGTGTAAAAGTAACAAAACATTTACAATGTAAAATCAGACTGACCTTCGGTCCAGGAACTCCAGGTTCACCTCGCTCACCTTTCCCAACAGGGCCTGCCTCTCCTCTGTCACCCTATTGCAACAGACACACATATATCACAAAATACTGGGCAGTTGTCAGCCCAGCACCAACTCAGCACAACCAAAGAAACCAAACCATCAGAAGAAAACATTTTCATGTTCATCTGTAACTTGTAATGGGGTGGGGAACTCTCCGCTGAGTAAATAGTCTTCTCAAAGGCAAAAGAAGAGGGCTTCAAAATTGAAATGGGATTTGTGAGGTATTTCTTTCTCTCTCTGAAAGGACTGGAATAAAGATTCCCAAATTGTGAGATGGTAAGATTCATAATATTCTAACTTTGTTATATAGTGGGTAAAAAAGAAAAAAGGAAGCAGGAAAAAATTACAGGCTTAGTGGATCTGTATTTTCAAAGTATGCTGTGTAGTATCAAAGTTCTAGTACCTGCACACACATCCAAGATTTTTTTTTTAATAAAAAAAAAAAGGAAATATAGTTCTGTCACTCATGCATATTCTGACCCTTGAACAAGTAAGTTTTGGGATGCTCACATGAACAAAACCAATGGCTGACCTTAAGTTATGAATGGATATAATACCTGCCTTCATATTGTTTGAGGGCAGCAGTACAAAGACACATATATCATAGCACTGATCCATGAACTATGACTTTCTATATTTTCCTCTGTTAGTACAGTCTCGGCCTCTGCTACGTGCAGAGGAAGTTGAATTTGACATTGACTCCAAGGGCTTCGCACCAGAGCGTTGGCCAGTTACGCTTACCTTTGTTCCAGGTAGCCCTGGCAACCCAGGTTCTCCCTGCGGACCAATGAAACCTGGCTCACCCTTTAAAAATACAATATGAGAAGAATGTTATTTACTTAGCAGTATGTTATTACAGTAACACAAGTTTCTTTCGGATAGCATTTTCCCTGTATTGCTTACAGCTCTCCAGCTGTGATGCAACGATTATATAGATATACTTTTCATCATGGGCAACTTTCATCAGCATAAATTCTTGTAGCAAGCCATTACACAGCACACGAAATGCAAATGAAGCAGAAGGTGTCAAACATAGGTTTTATGTGGTTAAGGACTGTTAATATGCAACCTGAACTACAACATAGTATCAAAAACCAATACAAAAGCACATCTGAAGGCAGGAGGGGACTTCTGATTGATTCCTAAATTTTAAAAGGGACAGTTCATTTCAGTCATGCTAGAAAGTAATTTTCTATTGCAGCATGTAAATAGATGGGCAGACAGGGTAAGACAGGTCATCCCCAAAAAGGAGATCAAAAGTGATCTCTTTTTAAGTTAGAGACTTCCAGCACCACAATAATCTCCCCTCCTCATCCTAACAGTAAAATACTTCAGTTCTCTGCACCTAGACAACTTCTCTGGCTGTGAACAGCTGGGAATGAGCCACAGCTCTCCTCATTCTCTCTCTGTTCTGCCCTCTTCCTGCCCATTCATTTGTACAAACATAGCAGAAAAACAGCAGGAATCAAGCTGAGTTGCAGCAGAAGCAGTATCAGGTAGAGGAGTAAGGACATATTTTATTACCTATCTCCATGCCTGAAGGGGGATAACAGAAGATTAATAAGCCATACATTTTCCTTCACAAACTCTTCTGAATAATGTTTCCTGCCATTTAGTCTTGATTTTTTTCACATAAACTTGAATCAAGAAGATATACTGAAAAGCTATTGCAAATTTTAAAATCAGGACCGTAAACAAATTAATAAAGATTTTAACAATATCCTTGAACTCAATGACCAAAAATTATCCACCAAATGCCTCTTCAAATAGCTAAAAGACAGACATGTAATAATGATGTATTGATATAATTACTGCGACGTGTAGAGACAGTAAATATAAGCAGTTGGATAACACTTCTCTTCACCTTTACACATCCATAGAAATAAACTAAGACAAACATGTCACAGAGAAGCATGGGTTTTTTTCTGTCATAAGAAAATAACCTTACAGTTTATGTAAGTCTTTGTATTAGTGCACGCCAGGAAGAGTAACATAAGGTTGTTATTGCACATGTCAGCAAAGGAAGAACAATGCTGCTTCAATCACTTATTTTAGAATGAGAAGGTATTTGATAGTCCCAGATTGTAATACTGACTTTACCAGGGCTAATTTCTTGGCTAATTATGACTTCAGGAAGAAGAAACATGCACTGACTACATGATTGAATCTCTCAGTGATAAGGCTTAGAAGTATCATTCAGGTTGATGCACAGTGTTGGAGTCAAATTCTCACATTTTGCTCAGGACTATATCAGTTGCATACTACAAGAAAACTTCTGGCCATTTCCTCTTGTCCTCATGCAAAGGAAAGGGAGAGACCATTCTGATTAGTCCGTCACACAAACACTGTATCAGAGCCATAGAGGAATGCAGCTGGGAAATCAAGGACTAAGGGTTTTAGTTTTTGTTTTAAATATATCTATGATTTAGCTGGCATATAGCTGCTAAATGTAGAGGCTAAAGAGTAAAGGCTTGCTTGGGACTGCACTTGCAGCTCTGGGATTCACTGAAACATCTCCTGATCTTAAGTCTCTTGCTTAAATGAGCTCAGAATTTGTTCCAAAGTACCATGAAATTCTGAAAGGGATGCAAGGAATTGGAGTAACCAAAATCTGTAATCGTTTTCTCAACATCTCACTACTTCTTGGAATAAAACCAGTTTTATCTAGTAAGAATCTACCACAAGCTTCTTTGCCTGCTAAAGCAGGGACAGTGAATACAAACTCTGGACAGAGGAGTTAAACAGGTAGGTTGTGAGTGAAGAGTAAGGAACTCCCCCATTTGAAATACTGTTTGGCAGCTGTATAGAAAGCCATCAGCAAGTGATGACTCTTTGTACATTCTAAGTTTAACCTTTTGGCACAGTTACGAAATCACTGCTTAGAAACCACCATATTGCATAGGAAGTCAATGACAGGAATTTCAGCATTTGAACTTCATCTACTGTCTGGGCTTGAAGCAATTTGCATCAGTCATACAACACAGGCAACTTGGTGTTATAAAAAAACCATCAAGCTTCTGAATTGCTTCCAGTCCACAGCACTGATTTGTTATCTTTTTAAGAATAATTTTTAATGGCTTGATATGTTCATATTCTAAGAGACTACCCCTCTGCGTGCTCATTTTCACCCTTGGATGTTTGTCAACTGTAGAAATAGTAGTGGGTAAGACAGCAAAAGATATGCTACTATTCACAACCCTTATTAGTGTTCATTTTCACCTCTTATCATAAAATGTCTGAAACAGGAAAGGGACCTATAATGACACACTGTACACCTGGCATAATGTGGGCTCCATTGGAATTTAATAGTAAAAAAATCACCTTGTAATTTACTTTAGTGGAGGGTCAAATTATTATGAGGATTATTATCCGGGCTTATTCATAACCGGTTTTCATGATGATCAAAGCTTTTACGGGCTGAGGCAGAGGCTAGCTTTGATATTAGAGGTTAACCCTAAGACACACTGTCCACTGTCACTGTCTTAACTTTTATAGAACCCGTAATTAGCTAAAAGTTGGACTTTTTCTTAAAAAAGGTGCAACAGTTGAAATTCCATTTGCAATGCTAATTGCTGTTTTAAACACCATGAATTTGGCAAATGTTTATTAACAACGTAGTTCTAACACCATATTCAATTCTAACTAGCCTTCGTTGCCTAGTCCAGTTCCAGTGCCTGAAATACACAGCTCTATGCTGATACAAGGAATCAGTCGAGAATAGCAGTTGTTGGATACACTGTTTACCCACAGAAGGCTCTTCCATCTAAATTTATTATTCTAATTAGCATAACACACATTTTCCTATCCACATCAATGTTTGCCCAAAAAGAAAGCCTGTGCTGAAAAAGAGTACCCAAACCATCAACTTTTCTATTAGAATGAAATGAATTTGCTTCCATTTCTGAAATTATTATCCTACTTTGGTAAATAAAAATATTTCAAGCCACTGTTAAAATATTTCATTGTTGGTAAAGCCATAAAACACACGAGCCAGTTATTCCCTTGATGAATAAAACTGTGCAACAGCTCTTAGGGGTTTTTTTTAAGTCTCATGGCCACCTTGCTATTTTTCTTCTACATCAGATTACTGCATTATTTTCTCTATGCTATAGAAAAGAGACTAAATCAAGCTTTAGACTATGAATTTGCAAGCAGCAATGTCATTTCAATCCTTATCCCTATCTAGTGCTATGCACTAGAACTAGCCAGAGAAGTTTAAATGTCAAACTCTCACCTTTATTACATAGTTCACTGGTCCTGAAATATTTTATTCAGTGTCTGTCCCAGTGCTTGGACCATGGCTGTTCTGTGCCTCCAGGGCTGACTGGCAGGACTCTGGTAATATGGCTTCACCTCACAGTTTTCATATGTGGAAAACCTAGCTGTGTGGCCTAGAGGAGAACCCTGACATGCTCCACACACAACTCAGAGGTAGGCTTGGAGCTTCCAAGCTCCTGCCTGTAGGTCTAGCAGTTCTCCAAAAATTGCTGTATCTAGCATTGGGCAAACTCCTCAAGATGCACAGACCTTGGGAGAGCCCAAAGTGTCCTTTCTGACAAGCAATGACATGGGAAGGTCCTCATAAAGAGTGCAAGGTATGCTTGCCTTAATCATAGGCATATGATCTGACTCAATAATAAGCATATTTAAAATTAAACCAGTATGATGTCCTTTCCTTGCCTAACTCTACTGAAAGAATTCTGCAAAAGTAGAGATATATAGAAGAATTAGCAAAAAAAAAATGCCAAACTCAGATGCAAGACAACTTGGAGAACAGCTATGAAGTTATAATAAATTGGATTTGGTTCAGTGGTGCCTGTGTTGATTTTCCAGAAATTGCCATCTGCTGCTTTCAGACGTTGTTTCTGAGATTGTTATCTAAACAAAATACTGCAACTTTTCTACTCTGGAGAGGAGTGAGGACCAAATTCTCAGGAGTCTGGAAAAGAGCAATCCATGGCAATTGATGAAGCTGTGCTTGCTCATGCCCTGCCTGCATCTGCAGCAATTCAGTCCCAGCAAATGAATTTCTCAGAAACTCATCTGTCCTCAGACTATACAAGTCAGAGAGAACAGCACCTTATACTTTCTCACCGTGAAGAGCATTAAGGGGACTTTATATATAGTCTGATGTCCATAGGAATTTTGCTCTTGGGATAACTACAGTATCCAGCTCATAAGAAGGAAATGAGCAAGATAAAAGGAAATCTGATAAAAAAAACATAATCCAGTTTTATAAGGTCTTTGTTAATTCTTTTCATACTATTTCAGAATCGGGTCCAGAAATGGCCAGTTAAAACAGGTTGTCTGGCTCACTCATCTTTCATTTGAAACAATATCTTTACTCCCTAATCAGTCTCTAAACTTAGACAAACAATTCTGGTTTAGAATTTCCAAATGCATGTTTAGCCTTTATAACTAATTTAGTTAGAGAAGTAAAACATTAAAACCTGGCTAAACCCCTGAAACT
>VYZX01006039.1:0-12351 GCA_013401335.1 Brachypteracias leptosomus | reverse complement strand
CAATTACGGCACGTGAGAAGACAGACTTTTATGCATGCAAAATGTTAGTCTTCACGGTTAAAATTATTTTTACCAGGCTTTTAGGAGTGTTACAGATTCAGCTAAGTGTACAGCACTTAATTTTGTTTGATTTCTTCAATACAAATGGCAAAAGTAAAAACTAATCACTTATCTACTTTTTCTCTTAGAAATTGGTGATATTGCTGGTGTGGCTGATGTTACAATTAGACAGTCGTACAGGCTGATCTATCCTCGAGCTCCAGATCTCTTCCCTGCAGACTTCAAGTTTGATACCCCAGTAGACAAACTACCACAGCTGTGAAATTGCAGAGGGTTACTTTTAATTTCTGTTATAAAAACCCCCAAACCCAACAACAACAAACTTTTGATTTTTGCCTATAATAAAGGATGTACAAAGTGTTAATATTGAGTCTTCATGTTATGGAACTGGAGGATATGGAGATGGAGCATAACTGCTGGAACGCAGCACACATTCCAAGGGTAAACAAGCTCATTGTGTGGCATTTTGTATGTATATATTAGTGGAAGTAAATATTTAATTACTGTTGCAACAAACTTAATTTCATATTGTTGTACTTTATTTAGATTTCTTTTGTAGGGATCTAGTAAGATGTATTTTGGAAAATTTAAAATATTATGTAATTCCCAAATAAACTGTTTTCCAAAAACACCATCTTGTGCATATGACTGCAGCTCGACATGCAGACACTGTTCCACGTGCTGAGAACTGGCACACAGCCCCCAGGATGGGAGAGTTAGCTTGTGGGCTTGGTCACAGCACTGCTTCAGTGCTCGCTTGCTTGACAATTTTAATCTCTAGTGGGGCTTTAGTGTTGTAGTTAGCTGTATGTTGGGCTGTGGATGGCTTAACCCAGAATGCAAGCAGCTTGAGTATTTGCACAACTGCTGCTGAAGATTTCCAGATTTGTTGTGAAAGGATTAGTCACATCCTTGGTACAGTCTCCCTGATTTTCACTGGTACTGTTCTGCTTTGCTCCTGGGAGTTGGACATAATGACACAGCGGCTGAAGAGAAACATAAGGACTCTGACTTTAGTTGAATTCCTGGCAACTTTGTGATGCTTTCTACTGTTCTAAGGAAGGTGAAAAAGTTTTAGTAGAGGTTTCTGTTGAATGCTGTGACCTGCCAGTCCACCCTGGAGTCTGGCTGGCGGTTAAGCTTGTGGCACTGCTGTTTGAAGTGAGCACTTGCTTGCTTGGAATGATGCACCAGGTGCTGAGGAGCGAAGGCCAGAAGTTGCTCAGCCCTCCTCAGACTAATAGCTTTGAAAATGAGTTGTCTCCTGACAGTGTCCCTTTGTGTGCAAAGTAACAAATGTACTTCACTGGGAGTCTTCTGGTTCCCAACTTGATTTTGTATCACAGGTGCAAATTCATTTTAACTACCAAAATGAGCAGCTGAGGGGTCAGCCTGCCACACATCTGGTCCTAAGCCATCCTGAGGGAAGGCTGTGTCCAGTGCTAATAGTACTAATTGTCAATAGCCCTCACTGTTTTCTTCCTGGTTTAGTGTTAATCCTCTTCTACCAGTTGAGACTATTGAAATGTGGCAGCTTGACTTTTTTTTTTTCTCTGTAAACAAATGACAAAGGCTGTACAGTTCTGATACACCACTGGAGCTGTTGGTTGCAGTCATGAAAAATTCTGGTGCAGATATTAAAGGTGGTGTTCTTGGGAGTTTGGAGGGATCGTATTCTAATGTCTAGTGATTTTCCTTACACTTTGTTGTAACATTTTCTATTACCTAGGCTTTCTCTGTTTTACTCTGAGCTACTCTGTCTACGTCCTCTGTGGGAGCAGGTGTGATGCTTTGAACAGGCAGGGCCTGACCTCTAATGTACTGTTAGTTTGGAAATGCAAAGGGGAAAGTTCTTTTACCACGAGTGTACTTGCCAGCATAGATCAGTATATTAGAGCTACTACATGCAGGTTAAAAATGGCTGAAATTTGCATTTGCAGTAATGCTCTTTGAAATGCTTTCAGGCATTAGGCATGAGCACTTGACATGTGAGTGGTGGGTGTTCACTGTTGAAGTTGATACAGCAAAAGCTGTCTGGACTGAAATTTAAATACATCTGTGCAAAGCTCTGGAGTGCAGCAGATGGAGCCTGCGATGTGCTATCCCGGCTTGACCCTGCTCTTCCTGCAGTTCTGCAGGCAGTCCCTGTGCTGCTCTTTGTGTGAAGATGGTAGTAACTGTGCAGCCCAAAGAGGGAGAACTAGGGATATGCTTGAAGGGGCTCTGTATTCTGTAAACCAGTTGCTACTGGCCCCAATAGACTAGTTATGTGAAGCATTCCAGGAAAAAAAAAAAAGTATAACTCTGAATTCATTTTTAGGCAGTTATGACCCCTTTAGTAAACTGCTTGGATGAAGTGAAGGAATTTGCCTCTCTTACAGAAGTTTCGCATTCAGAAGTGAGCTCTCCTTGCTCCTGGCTGGAGCACTTGGCAATGTGGGGTATGTCTTAAGTGTGTGGCACACCAGCAGTTCTCAGGATTGCAGGGATAGGTGTGGGGAGCTGGAGAGGAGGTTGTTGCAGCTCTGCAGCCTGTTTTAGGTAATTAACTTTTTTTGTAACTGATGTGAAGTGGTAGCAAAGGCTCTATGACAAGTAGAGCCTAAAGTGCAGGCAAGGAGACTGGCTACAGTGGAGGTGTTGTTAAGTTTTGGGTTCTCTGCTCATTCCTGTATGTCCTTGCTAGAAGGTGATTCAGCAGTGAGCCTGGGAGAGGGCAGTGCTGAAGGATTGCATCCCCCAGGCACATCAAAGGCAAGGGCATCCTGTCTTCTGGCAATTCCTATGTTAACTCAACTGCAAGTTAGACCAGGTATTTGAAATGGTGTCTTCATTCCTTTCTGGAATGATTGCTTAAGTTAAGTATTGAAGTTAAGTGCCTGTAGACAAAGGTCTTGTGAAATTTCATTTTGTTCTTAAGAGTAAAGATTTCTTTTCTAAATGGACTCAGAAAAGAAAGCTTCATTCTCTGCTTAAAGAACAAGGTCGTTGTGAGTTGGGTGTAAGTTTGTTTTTTTTTTACAGAGCTTTCCTATATAATGGGGGGGAGGAAAGAGACTATAATGAAGAAATAGGGAGGGGAGCGAGCGTTGTCTCCCCCTGTCCTCAAAGGAAGCCTATGAAGGGAAGATGCTGATTCAAGCTGGCCAGACATCCAATAGACATGGTCTTCTCATGATCCTTTCAGAAGGTCTGCTCACCCAAGCAAGAGAAGGCTACTTTCCTTCATCCTCAGAAAGAATATATGCTCAGAGGTAATTATTTTGATTTTGATTTTTTTGATTTTTTTTTTTTTTTTTTTTTTCCCCAACTAATGGAAGTACACTGAGCTACCACTAAGAGATTGGGTTTCTGTAAGTCCCCTCCTGATTGCAAGTTCTTTTCTGAAGTTACCTGTAGAGAAAACATGACAAGTCACTTTGAGAAACAGCAAAATCATGTTTGGGACACAATTTACAAATTACTCTATTTAAAACTTTAATTTGTGATATTAATGACTGCAAAACACTTAGAATGACATTTGTTAAAGGCACATTTCATTTTAATGCATAGTGTACCATTCTAAAATATCCTAATTTCCTTACAAAGTGCTTGAGCAGCCACATACAGATAAAGTATAGCAAAATATATTTACAATCTAGGGTTTAAAATCTTAATCTGCCTAAAAATAGTTTAAAAACTACAGAGATAAAATTAGTGCTTTCTTTCAGCTTAACTGGGTGAACATACCCTGCCCTCTAATTTTTTTTTTTCTTTTTTTAGTGATTTACTTAGATTAAAAAAAGATTTCTGTACAAGATGTAGTTACAAAAAAGGTATTTTTGAGGATACTTTCATAAGTGTTAAGCACCCTGTTAGATGCTCAGACATGTATTTGGGAACCAAAAAGGGTGAGCTGACTGTACCTCAAAAGTATTGGTATCAGCTAGATAGAGGAATATACTTTGCTTTTTGTTAGAATCTGAAAACAAGTAATGCTGAAAAGTTGACTCACTGCCAAACATGATTTGTAGGACCTTCCTTGTTCCTGCGGGCAGGGGGGTGGAGGTGGGGTGTGCCTGATTTAGACCTATTAACCTTTTTTTAAGTAAGTCCTTAAGAGCCTCCCCTGCCTGACCCTGCAGGTCTGTCCAGCATCATGATTTTAAACAACCCCATCAGCATTTCACATTTCTTTGAAATGAGTAAAACTACAAGTTGTGACAGTGGAGTGCTGATACTCACTCTTTTGCCCATGAACAGCAAACTCCTGGCTAGGATGAACCTGTGAAATTACACATGCAATCAGCTCTGAATGGTGCTAGAGCCAAGGACCATGTGGGAAATTTATTTTCCAAGAATTACTGTTTGCCCAAAGAACAGCAGATGCCAAAAACTGGTCTTAGTTTACAAGTATGCACAGTGTCTGGTCTTTTGTCTTCAACTTTTGAGGTACAGCTTTTAGTGTTGAGGGGTTTATAAAATATACACTGTTTTTATCAAAAATATTTATACATTCTGTTACAACATATTGCTTTTACCCTCAGTAACTGCCAATCTAAATTCTGGAGTTCAGTGGCCTGTATGTAGATGAGTATGTTTTTCACTCAGAGTTCTATGTTGTTCGCTTGGCCACTGCACAAAGTTAATGAAGTGGTATAATTAAATTACTTGCCTGAACATAAGAATACATTACAACTTCCAAATATACATGTTCACAGCATGTATACATTGAAAATCCTTACGTTTTCTAAAAGTGATATGATACTGTACAGCAGATACGGGATGATCTAGGTGGTTAGATGCAGACTGGTTAACTTCTCTGTCACTGGGTGAGGGGACAGATGTGAGTTCGAGTACAGAAGTGGATGGGCCTGGGAAATGCATATGCTTTGCTCTTCGTAGTTACACTGAGCCACGTCCTTGTTACATTCTTCATATCAACCAGGGGTTTAAGCCATGCTTAAAGAGCTTGAAGGCAAAACTGTTTGGCAAGTGGCTTTGGTAAACTTTCTGGATTTTTCTTTGTAATGGAAGCACTTACACTGTTGTTATCTCAAAGGCAAGGCATTTAACATTTTTCCTAATAAATACCATAGAAAATTTACAAAACAAGGCATATCTGTTCTCAATATCATTATTTTAAGAACCCAAGATGGTGTACATAGAAATGTGTAGATTTATAGACTGCACAAGATAATATTTAACTGAATTTGCCTTCTCTAGCTAGAACCGTGTTCTGAGTGTCATTTGTATCCCAAACTTGTATTTCAGTGTGGCTGAGTAGAGGGAAGCGATTACCTAGCTCATAGTCTGCTTTTCCCACTTAAGGCAGATACTTTAAGAAACGATGTTATCTGCTGTAGAGGAGTGAGAGAAACAGTACAGATCCACGTGTGCATGTGTGTGGGAAGCTTAATACAGCCTGGGTTCACCAACTCAGCATAAGAACTCCATAGACCTGCTTTCCAGTGCTCAGATAAAAAAACAATATACAAAGAGGCCACTCTTCATAAGAGTGTAAAAACAGTACTAAAAGGATCTTCATGTGATTTAAAAAAAACCCAGAAGCTACAGGTGGCACAGAGAGCAATTTGAAGGGTTGGTATTCTTCTGAGAGAGGCATTCTTGTGAGCCAGTCAGCTGGGGTTTCACAGTGTCTAGAAGTTAACACCAATNAAGTCGCTGAACATTTCCTGCTCTTCTTCTGAAAGTATCCTTGGTTCCCGAGGTGGAGTGAGGATAGGTGCTTCAGAGGTAAATTCGTCATCAAAATTACTAACATCTTCTCGTCCTCTAATGGTGGGTACAAAAGGAGGCTTTACTTTCTTGGCCAGCAAAGCGTTCCAATCTATTAGCTGCAAAATAAACCAACTGATCTTTAGTTCACTGTCTACTACTCCTTAGCATCCTCAGAAATAATATTAGTTTGCACTCACCCTGAAGAAGTGATGCTTTTTCACATCCTCAGCATCTTTTTCTCCAGCTCCAAGACGCCGGTCTGGATTTCTCCGCAGCAGCTGACAAAACATGCAAGATTTCAGTGCAAAAATTCAAGGGTAGGGGGAGGAACTAGGGGAGGAGTGCTACTGTATAAGAACCAACACCAAGATTAGGTGACAGCAAAATTCATGTTGCCTGACCTATAGAGAATTCTTGGTCCTCTAGATGTACATAGCTAGAGGTAGCATTACTCTTTTAGAGATACCTGAGCTTGTTAGCACAATCCATCAGCAGCCTAGCTATGAACATGTAGAGAGCAGACTAACCCATCTCACTGCAGATCTGTGGTACCTGAGATGACTTGTGGGCCTAGCATTCAGCACAGAGATACTGAAAAGTGCTTTCTGCTGGGGAGGATACAGAATTTACACGAGCTGGTATTTCTTGCTGTCTCCTTGTGCCCAGCTACTTCACAGGGGTCAGTCTACCAAGAAGGTTGAATGCTGCTTTACACATCTAGCCAATAAAAGGGTTTTCTAGTTAGCACCACAAGTTAGATACTTGCACTTGTGAATCATGCTGCTGTGAGCAGACCCCTGGTCCAGACAGAGTGCCCAGCATCAGGGTGGGCTGATAGCTGCATCATGACTCTATCAAAAATCAATGTCTTCTATATTATGTAAGAATTTCTCAAATGGAAAAAGTGCCCACACAGCTACAACTAGTAAACTGCATGCACAAAGTTAATGGTACCCATACTCTGGGTGCAGTTGCAGCAGCCCCTGTCCCCTGCGGATATTGGCATGATCATTTTCACAGTAAAAATGCCTTCCCAGGTACTGTCTTAAAACTGTATTTCTCTTTTGTGTTCTAGTCAATGTCCCTGGCAGTAGGTAAATAATTTTAAGCTATAGAATATTACTTAAATACTTATGCCACAGTAGTTTCTGTGACACTCTTTAACTTACATGCTGCAGCACGATGCTGAATTGGGTGCTAGATTAATATTCAATGTCAGACATTTAAATGGAGAGGCTGCTTCCAAAGGCTTTGAATCACCTCCAGTAGATGCTTTTCTATCAACTGTGATAAGCTTCTAACTCAGACAGGTTCAAGCATCTTCTTTAGATAAGTAGAGGCATTACACTAAGGAATAGCACTAATAACAATCATAAACAAAAAAAAATAGTTTTTGCCAAGAATAGAACTGCAGATGCCATGTGCATAGTGTTCCCTGCCCCAGTTGGAATGAAACCAAACAGACTTAGAAGTCTTTGAATTTAAATATTCATGTGACAATGCTAATCTACCAAAAAGGTCAATGCAGCAGTGATCTGCTAGAAAAAGACAGCTGAACTTCTCTAGTTAGATGTGACCAGGAAACAGTACAGAGAGAAGAGAGAGCCTCTAGTGTTTTACATCTTAAAAGAAAAAGTTGCTCCTCGATAAAGTGGAATGTCACTGACAATTTTTATTTAAGATGAAAAGTAGCATGGCACAGCATAAATGAAGCTAGTCTGAAATTTAATTGTAGAAAACAAATACCAAGTGTAGCTTCTTAAAGTATTTTGTTCCACAAAAAAGTAATTAAATTTTCCTTATGTTGAAGAGGAAACTGGATAAGGGGGGAACATTGTAAGATTATGATGATGTTCTTACCCGTCTCATTATAGAGATGGCTTCTGTAGACAGAAATCGTGGATATCTTACTTCATCATTTACAATACTGTCAAACACCTCTTCTTCATCATCTCCAGGGAAGGGAGACTATGAGGAAAGTAAAAATAAAAAAATACTATTAAGTAGGCTTAAACATCACTTAAATTGAAAACTACGTATATCCGGCTGACAGACAGTTTGGAACTGGACACCCTGAAAGGAAGTCTTCCCTTTTCCAGAAACAGGGTAGTTTTCCATAAGGATGAGAGAAAAGTAAGGCAAGTTGGTATTAGCCCTTAATTCTTACTGCAGGACCACACTCTAAAAATGTGCTTTTAGAAGTAAAACTACCTAAAACTGGGATCTTTGAATTCTGACACAAGATATACAGGGAATATGGAAAGTATGTGTCTCAGCTCTTCTTTGGGACAGTTGCTATTCACAAATGACATGGTCAAGTCTAATTTGTTTTTGTAACATCTTCAGCATGTTACAGCTCAAGGGTTTTCAAACTGTTTTGAAGTGGCCTGACAGACATAGGCAACACCCTACAAACTTTTTGTCCCTTTTTATCTGCAAGGAAGTGAAAGTAAGTTGAGAGATCATCTTTTTGAAAAAGAACAAAATGAGCAAATCTACATATAAGCCATCAGTGTGCTACCTGGGAGATATTATAACAAAATGGACCAGAAGGAAAGCAATACAGACAATGGTCAATAACTAAAATAACTATTCAGTAGTAATTTATTTCTACCAGCTCATTTACGTGGAACTGGGGCATTCTGTTTTAGCACATGTAATTCAAATGGTAAACAGCATTGCATTTGGCATAATCTCTCACTGCTATCCAGTTTTATGGATTAAAGTTCACTTCCATTCAAGCCCCAGGAGTTAAGGAGTTTTTCTCCCCAAAAGCATCTGAAAGTGGAAGGCTGCTCTAGTTTTATGCATCCAAACGTGATGGGAACAGATGTGTGCTGGAAACAGCTCCCCAAAACCAGATGTGCTGTGTTCTTGAGCCACTGATATTAACATGCTATTGCTGTAATCTGACTTAGGGAATAGTGATGTAATTAAAAATAACATAAGACAAAAATCTAGAGGTTAAGTCTTGGACCAGCTACAACTCATCGCTTGCACAACTGCTGATAATTCAAGCTCATTACATGACTTGTCAACTTCTTACAGCAGCTAGTATCAGGTAAGTAGCTGCTCAGTATTAATGCTTCTTTTTCTTGATGAAAACATTCACTCCCTGTAAAACTAGGGATACCTATACAAACTGTGTATACAAGTATTGGTACAACTGGGACAGGTAGGCCATATTAAGTGTTGACAGGCTGGTATCTTGAGTTTTGTAACCTTTTAAACATATAGTAGCTTTATGACTGCATTGTATCTTACTAGAACTTACCTCACCCACAAGCATCTCATAGATAAGTACACCAAGACCCCACCAGTCTACAGCTCTTGTGTAGGACGTTTCTGTCAGCACCTCTGGAGCGAGGAATTCTGGTGTGCCACAGAATGTGCTTGTTCTGTCCCCAAATCCCATTCCTGAAAAGTTACAGTTAATGAAAAGCAAGCAGTACACTTTCCGCCACTCCACAACATAGTCCTCTAGCAAGTAAAAGCTCTCTAGGGCAACTTCACCTGATACATGGAGCTCCAGGGCCAAGGAGATAAAATTCCCCCCAATTGTTCCCTCCCGTGCCCTTGTTCCACATGTACATCAGTGCAAGTTTTTCTATCCCTAACTCTATGCAATGAGCCAAACTAAGCTTCCAGTTACACCTGTCACCCAAGTTGTCTTTGCCTGTGAAGACACAATCTTATGCTGCATTTCTACTAGCTAGTAGAAGAAACCATGGAACACTAGTTTAGTCAACACTTACTATGCATACTTCTGTAGTAGCAAAACTACATATTGTAAAGTAAAATGTGTAGTGAAACAAATCTGAGCAAAATAAGCTCTGTATTTGCAAGGGGCACAGTTTGGGACATCAGCACCACAAGGACTGATGTGGCACTAAAAGTGGAGGTGCTGCAGAAAGCTTAAAACCATTTATTGTAGTAGTCACTAAACCAAAGAGCATGAAATGTGTATGGAATGTGTAGCTGAAGTTGCAGAACTTGCCCTAGGATATTAGAGACAGCAGTAGTGTTTGAACACCTACCACATTTACTAAATTCCCTCTTAGGTGATCTAAAAGGAAAAGATACAGAGGACAGGCCATATAAATTGGAGAAGGAAATGGACTTTTCCAGATCTTCCCCCACAACAGGGTTTCAGTTACCACCTCTATTTTATGTCTTATTTGTTCAGTTGCCAGTAGTAGGATGCTTGAAAGGAACTTTCTAGCATCAAGGCTTCCCTTTTTGGATAAATTTCTCTATTTTATCTATAGTATACTTTGCATGTCATTTCCATATACTCTATACATACAGTTGTGATTATTTCAGAGTTAAAAAATAGATTATGAATTTGTGAAAAAGTAAGAGCGAGATATGGATTACAATAGTATCATTTCATAGGATGGTGTCAGCATGTTTAGAATTAGGAAAAACACCTAATGCTTTTTCTGCTAACTTGTAAAATGCAGCAGAGATATGATGAAGTAAGAATCAGAATAGGTGGTGCTCACAACTGAAAAAAAAAAAAAAAAAAGGGGGCTATGCTCAGAGACTCCTCTTATTTCCCTGTTAAGGAACTTCCTCCTGTTTTTTCCTTCAAATGATACAGGGTAGGTACAGGGTATACACATTTGGCAGTCCAAAAGTCTCAAGGAATAGTCAAGAGTAAGACAGACCATGGAATTCCCCTAGAAAGAGAATTTAAGGGCCATTACCTTCTTTGCAAAGACCAAAGTCAGCAATTTTCACAAAGCCTTCTGTGTCCAGCAATAAGTTATCCAACTTCAAATCTCTAAATGAATGTTTGAGAACAAAATTGCATCATTGATGTTTCTTCAGGACTATTCAGAATAGCTGAAATTCATCTGGTGAAAATAGGTCAGTGACTACTTACCTGTATACTATTTTGTGTTCATGTAAATACTGAAGTCCAAGAACCACACATGCAGCATAGAATCTGTTGAAAAAAAAGTTAAGATTTTAACTGATTTTAGCCTTGCTTTTCAGAATGTGAAGTCCATTATTATTGATCTTTTTTATTAACTGTCCTCTGAAGATTACAGATTGTTTTCTCAGGTACAGATTAGTTTTATACAAGGACAGAGTTTTAAAGCCAGATAGCAAAAATTATTAAACTTGCAGCTTTCCAGCTGTAGTATGGTTGCTTGGCCTGGAGAACAAATTTTCTGTAGTGTTCACTGCCATGGGGTTGAAGGATTTTTAATTTGACTTATTCTCTCCCTTTTTAGCCTTGTCTACTATTTTAACTCTTTATTTAGCTTTTTAAATGTAATCTTAAAAACAGTATTCTAAACATTAAATATTTGTATGTAATTTTTGAATTCAGTGTAGGTTCAGGCACATTAAACCTGCATGTGTCTCTTTCTAACATCAGTTAGAATCTCTGACCCTTTAAAAAACTTAAACAGTATTTTCCAAAATGACAGGAGGCAGAGGCATGTGCTGATGAAGATCTTAGTTCTCACTCACTGAACAAAATGCCCCTCCCAAACTGCCACAAAAGGGGTGGATACTCACACTGCTCTTGGTTCAGAGAAGACATCAGTATGAATGTGCATCATCAGATCCCCACCAGCAGCATATTCCATTACAAAGCAAACGTGATCTTTGGTTTGGAAACAAGCAAAAAGGTTCACCAAGAAGGGATGTCTTACACTATTCACAGTTTCAAATATTCGCTTTTCACACATCAAGCTGCAAACAGAAAATAAGTAAAAATTTACAGCTGAATCCTGAGCCATGACTTTTCAACTCTCAAACTACTGGTAATCTATATCTTATTTTTCTCCTCTATTCCTCAGGATAAGATAAGAATATTTTTTCTTTCGAGAGAGAGGTTTTAATACTTGCACACACATTAAGCTGATGCCAGGATTTCCACAAAGTTATGTTTAGCTTTCACAAACAAAAAAATAAACCTAGCAGTCCATGAAAATCGTACTCTGCCAGTTTTCCTTCCAAATACTCCAGATTTTCATTAAGTATGCTTTGGTATCATGTGACATCAGCTTCAATCAATTTAATTTTTAATTGTATACAACACAAGTGGAAAACCAGTAACAATATTATAGACACCTATCTACATTAATTCCAGGTTATTTCTCCTTAAGCCAACTGGTTAATTTGTATCTTATTCTCAAAACACTTATCTTTCTTCCTGCAGGTGACTACATTCATTTTAAACAGTTGCAAAGCACCTTCTTGCACTAAAAGCTAGACAGTTCTGCAACTGCCACTTCACTTCCAAGCAAGAAAAAAAATAAAATAAAATAAAATCTGAGTTTTGGAAGATTAAAAAACAACAGTGGAGTACATACAGGACCTGAGGAAAAACATGATGGACAAAGTATGACAGTACAGGTTGAGAAATACCATAATTGGTGTTTCTGCCAGTAAAGAAAACATAGTCACTGTCTCCTGAAATATGATGCAAGTCTACAGAACAAGTAATTAGAAAAAATAATTGCAAGGGAACCTAAATGAGAAACAGGACCAGCTTTAAGTCAGAGCTGTAGCACAGGCATGGTAAGAGAGAACCATAGAATGCCAGGTTGG
>VYZX01006038.1:8425-57210 GCA_013401335.1 Brachypteracias leptosomus | reverse complement strand
GAAATTTTACAGGAGCCCTAATGAAAATGCTTGACCATCGGACTGAACAGCAGAGCTGCTCTAAGCCCTGCTTCTCTGGTCATTGCTGCTCTTTCCAGGAACTGTAACATAGGGGTGGAAGGGCTTACTGTGGTACCTTGTCCCTCTGTTTGGTCACTGAGACCTTGTGCTTTCAAATGGTGAATGACACTGCTGTAAAGCCCAGCCTGCCCTTGGTATATGGAACTGGGTTAGCGACAGTACTTTGGAGATCACCAAATTGACATGATAAAAAACATTAGTCTTGAAACTTAAGCAAACTTTAAAAAAGGACATTCAGAAACCCATGGGGAGATTA
Source organism: Brachypteracias leptosomus (assembly GCA_013401335.1). Classification (NCBI taxonomy): domain Eukaryota; kingdom Metazoa; phylum Chordata; class Aves; order Coraciiformes; family Brachypteraciidae; genus Brachypteracias; species Brachypteracias leptosomus. The sequence goes on along the minus strand of VYZX01006038.1, from coordinate 56,873 downwards.
GTTGACTAGGACAACACAAAAATGATGAACAAAACTCATTTTTCTGTGCATGCCGACCTTCCTGACATTGGATATATCAGACTTAGATATAATTCCATACTGTAAACATATAAAAAGGTTTTGCTTATAAAGTGCAGGGAAAGACAGCTATGTATCTGTGTACTAATTGAATTGTAATATGCTAACCACCTCATGTGTAATAAAAATATGCAACTCATGTTTGATTCCCAAGCAGTTCTGTTATAACTTTATAGGTGCAATTTGGCTGGAAAGGAGTTGTGTGATGAACAGATTGTTAAATGCCTTTTTTAAAAATGTTACTTACTGCTTAACAAGCTGCTTTGAGTGCAATTTCTCTAATCTGCTGAGAGAGAAGTACAAATTGGACTTGGTGTTTGTCTAAATCATTTAATTATATTTTGGTATACGAACTCTGTAGTGGTGTGGAAACCTTGCATTTTCATCTTAACCTGATTTTTCAGATCTTTGGCTGGCATATGAGGGCAACTGATTTTTACTGCAAGCATGAAATTAGAGCTGGATTTGCTTTTGGGGTGTGGGGTGGCTCTTTTTTGATCAAGCTTGCATTTTCAGTTAGGCTTACCTAACTGTCAGGAGATACAGAGTCATAGTCCCCATGTGGGTTCTCTTTTGTCCTTGTGGGAGTTCTTGGGAACCCCAGAAATGTCCTTTAATGCCCTCAGTTTTCTCACGTCAGGAAAATCTGCAGCCTTCCTTCCTGCCTTGTTCTGTGATCTGACAGATTTCACAAGCTATTGTAATCACGGCTTGCCTAGATCTGTGCTTGGGTGGGAGACTTCAAAGACAGGGTAGAGGATAGAGGAACAAATGTTGTTAAGTTGTTTGAAAGTCCCTGATTTACAACACTAAACAAAGTCTCCTTCAGCTATAGGGAACTTTTCTTTTGCTCTGGGGGCTATGCAATTTTAGGCAAGAGGCAAAATAAATATTATTTGTTGAAGTCATTACTGACCATCTTTCAGCTTTAGATGATTATGTAGCTCTAGAATCTGAAGACTGGATGGCTTATATCTGGGGAAAGACATTTTACAACCAAAATTCTCCTCTTAACTTTGTTGCCAAACCAACCATTACGTTCATCAAGAAGCATATACTAAATAGTTTTTCAAGTACTTTGAGATGACAGATGCTATTACAAGTGCAGCATTTCAGAATTTTAGTGTATTTTCTTCTGATATCAAGAGAAAAATAGATTAAGGAAATACCCTAGTTCTTGTGAAATTTTTGGATTTATTTTGTTGTGTGGTTTGGGGTTTTTTGTAAATAGTACCTCTTTTTGGTAAAAATCTTAAGGTGTCAGCATAGCTGAAAGTTCATTTAAAGATCTAGCCTCTAGCTTCAGATGAAAGCCTTATTGGTCCAGTTCCTCAAAATTAGGTGTTTCACCTCCCAGAGGCTTCATTAGTAGTAATATGGTTTAGATGCCTCTGAAGACCCGAATGTGGGCTCCTGTCTCTCATTTCCACACTTTGTTTTTAAAAAACAAACATCATTATGCTATTGTCATTAGTATCAATATCAGAATAACAGCAAACCAATGCCCACAGCCATGTGAATGCTTGGGTTCAGCACGGGATATGTGATACCTAGGTAGGGATGTGTGCTGTGGGTGCTGGTTGGTGTCCTGACCTAACATACTGTGTGTGGGATCCTTGGCAGAGCTCTGATGCTGTGCAGCCCCCCATTTACAGCAGTTGTCTGAGCAAACATTGGAAGGTCTAAAGTTTATAATATATTCAGCTCATGATGGAGCCCTTTAGTCTGCATTTCATTTTGTTCAGAAATGAAAGATCAAAGGGAAGCCAACAAAAACAAAGTAGAAAAGTCAAAGTGGCTTGATGCAAGGAGGGACATCCATCCCGAAATAACTCAGTTGTGTCAGAATTAAGATGACCTATCATTATTACACCTTTTCCAAGGTTTTCTTCCTGTGTTTGTTAGATGCTTTGTGCCATGGCTTGTTATCTTGTGTCAACATCACTTACAGTCATTTTGGTGAGTAGTCAGTGTGGAAGCAACAATTACACTGCAAGCTGTCATTAGATTAAAAACATGTGAAGTTTTCTGCATTTAGTGACGGCTGTGAACTCAGTCGCACTTATTTTTTTTTTTCTCCTGCCTCCCTCTCCTTTTTTGCACAATTGTAAAATTAAGATTGAACATATTTCTTGTAATAAAGGAAATACAATAATCTGGAAAAAAAGCCTTAGAGGTATTTTCCCACATAATTCTAGCAAGCTATTGCACACAGTTTGAAACTCCAGAAAAAGTCACATTATCATTTCAGAGCACAATGTTAAAATGCAGGTGACAAACTCTTTAACTGTCATCTTATTTCTCTCCTATAACCTCCAACACTAGAAGGGAAAGAAGTTTCAGAAAATGTTGTGTTTGCTCCTGTTCTACAACACTCAGAACTACATTACCCATCTGATGCCTACATGCTCATAGCACAGTGTCTTCTGCCATCCATAGTCATCTTTCTGTGCTATGGGACATGCTCATTGCAATGACAGGATGGTTTAGGTATGAGTCTCTAACCAAAACCAGATGATATAATAAGCTTAGACATACACTGACAAACTTACCCATTGAATAGTTTCCTGTGCTCTTGTGATGACTTGGAAGAATAAAGCAATTCATCAATCACTGAATTCTCAACTTTCTGCTTTTTTTTAGTAGTATGTATGCTATAATTTAGAAGTTTTTTTATTCCAAGCAAAGGAGTATACCCACTAGGTGTGTGCATTGGCATATTTTTGGGAAAAACTGATTCTAGAATAGCCTTCAGTCTTATCTGAACATGCTTCACTGGAAGAACAGACTCTTTCAGTCCACAGGCAAAATAGCAATGTTTTGAAAGACATTTTCAATACGTATGAATTGCAACCAGAATAATGGTAGTTTCATGTTATACTTTGTAAGGACTGTATGAATGTTTTATTATTAGGCTGCAAAAAAGATTGATCTATGATTTAATAAAAATGTGAGAGGTAAGACATGCTTTTCACCTACACATAATCTGTGCCATAAAGAGCAAAGTCTCTTGGGTGGCTTGTGTTTATATCTGAAATGTCTAGTGCCTTGGGAACACAGGAAAAACTTTTGGTATAGCCAGATGCTCTCAGTGGAGGAACAGGTAAGAGATACTGGTTTTGGTCCTTCATGATAACAGCTTGCACCAATTCCTTCCACAGAGCGCTGCCCAAAGGTGTGGTGGGTGGGCTCTGTGCAATGACTGTCTCAGTTAGGAGTAAGGGGGCTCCAGGCTGGAGGCTTTTGGCTTTCAGCTTTCTTGTTTTAATGATCTTGTTCTGCAGGCTGAGGCTGGGAAGAAAGAGCGTCCTCTGCTTTCCTCCTCTAAGTTTTGTTTATTTGTTTTGGGACTGGGAGACTTCTGCCCACTTGTCCTGAAGAGTTGGGCATTTGAGTGCACATTGGGATCTTATAAAGGAGAAAGCATAGTGGGTGGAGATCCATCTTGAGGGAGGACATGGGGAACTTGCAGCATACCTGTCTCCTGATGAGAAAGTGCAGGTACTTTAATGGCTGGTGTTTTATGTTGTGTGCTATATCAGAGCACCATTTATCAGAAATGCCTCTTTCATTTTCTTCATGTGAATGCCTGGCATTTTGGACTCTAATTTAAGCATTGTTCTTTGTGCTTTGCAATATCTGGAATCAAGGTTGTACAGAGCAAACCTAGCCAGATGACTCCTTTCTATCAAGCTTTCTATTAGGATGTGTAGACACTTCAGTCTCTATTTCATGGGTGTTATTGGGGCCAAGTCATGCATATGCTTTCCTAAGTAGCCCCAAGGAAGTCCACTGTGTATATAAACCTTGTCAGCAATGGTTTAAAAGCTGTACCAAACCAAAATTGTACATGTCGCCTTACAAGCAAGTTTACAAGTCACAGAAGTGTTAAGTTCACTAACAAATTTCCACCTTGTGGAATATTTAAGTGGCCAAGTCCAACTGAGATAATGGTATTAGGAGTTGGTCCATCCTATGCTTGTGTATTTCCAAACCTATGCTTGGCAGACTGTCAATTGTCAGGCACCAATTCCCAGAGTCACAAGGTGAGATACAAATCTCAGCCATTTCAGTCTTAAGTTTCTAGGCCCTATAAATATAAACTATTTGTTTTGCCTCTCAAAAAAAAATACAAAAGTGAAATAAACCAACTGATCCTGGAGAACATTTGAGGCAATACTCTCCCATTTGTTTTCACCCAAGTTTAACTCCCTTTATCTCATCACATGGAATATAGAGATGGGGTATAAGGTGAACTTGAAAGGGCATGCCACTTGGAATATGTCAAAGGCTTTGGCTTGGCTTATTTCAGGTGCATTCCTGTGTATTTGTAGGGAAATCTTTAACATGTTAAGACACCAAATTTGCAGATCTAAATCTTATTGCCAGACTAGGAGAAATTGCATTTCAAATGGTTCATGACAGAAGTTTCAGCTCTTAGTACTTAATGAGGCATTAATGATGGGCCATTTCTCTATTCCAAACAGACAATTTATATTGGCAGATGTAACTGCGGGAAGATAAGTGGAGCATCTTGTGTTTGAAGTGGAAGTTGTGCAAGTGGTGAAGGGCAAACTGCCTGTGGCCTTCTCTCTCTGAAGTATCCTCTGTAGTTTGAACAGACATTAACTACTCTTCACAAACTACCTGTGGGTGTTTTTAAATATTTATTACTTTCTCCCTCTTTAAAGTTAAAGCCTGCATCTGCCCACCACAAAACAAGTCCTTTAAGAGTAGATGTGGCTCACTGCCTCTTTACAGTAAAAGTTGGTATTTAGCAGAGGAGACAGAAACTTGTGTCTGCAAGTAGAAATTAAATTGCTCATCCCCTCCTGCTGTGTGGGCAGTTCTCATTCCTTTACTCTTGCCCCCTCAAGTTGTTCACTCCAAGTCTGAGGCAGTGTAAAGAAACAGCATCTGGCTATTCTAAAAAAAGCCTGGGACTCTTAAGACAGACATTTTAACATTAAAAATAATAATTAAAAAAAGGTGTTCAACTGTTAATTCACTCCAACTTGCATTTTTAAGCACTGAATAATCCCTGTCAAGCTGCCAAGGACTGAAGAGAAATACTTGTTTTAACCACTATTATATTTTGGTGAAAGTAGAAATGGACAATTAACTAGTGAATAGTACCAATGCTTCTTGGGAGAAGCAGGTGTAATGACCCCCTTTTTGGTATCTGTGTAGAAACCTAATTATAGTGTACTTTTACGTAGCAATAATGCAAGCAGGCAGAGATTTCTTTTTGACCCACTCTTTTCAATGGACTCAGTTAACTCCTGATTTATTTTAGTAGGTGGGCACCTCAGTTCAAAGCTGAATAAAAGAGCAACATTTCTGTTATGAATTGTAATAATTCTAGTTTTAGAAAAAAGTGTTATCTCAAAGTGGGAAGGGAAGTGAATAACTAAGCTGAATTACTGATAAAATGGAGTGTTTGCACTCAAATTTAGATTAAATATAGGTTTTCTGGTTACAGCAGAAAAATATCTGCAACTTAACATCTGCACCTATTGCTGCAGTATTTAAGCACATTCTCAACCTCTGCATAACTTGAGCATGAAGCTTAAAGCTTCCAGTAGCACAAGCTTCTCCAAAGATCAGAAAAAGTAGTAACAGCAGTCTCTGCCATTAGCCCCAGGACCAGAACGAGTAGTACTAGTGGGGACATATTTTGCACCATTTGAAGCATGGAGACAGAAGCTGCTCTGCTCTTTGTTCACCCCAAGTACGTTGGGCTGCCTGAGGCAGATGCTCCCTCTGCACGGCCTCTGATCACAGCCGTGTGTTCAGACTCTTAATCCAGTCCAAAAAGCTTGCCCGTAGCCACAGAGGGAGTTTGAGAGGTTTAGTCAGCCTCTGTTTGGTGGAGTTTTGCCTTTGGAGCAATAGCAATGGCAAAGGAGAACTTCATCCCTTTTCCATAGGGAAAGAAAAGCCAGTTTATAGCACTTGCTCTCCCAGAGCTTTAGTGTGTAAAGGGTTTTCCACCTTCAGATGCCACCCTGCATCTAATGTCCCTTTTTGTAGTGTCACTTGCTGGTTGGGGCTGTGATGGATGCCATGAGCTACTTCTATGCTAGAGCAGCAGAGCTCTGAGCTCCCTCTCCTGTGGGTTGTTGTGCAGTGATTAGCACTGTGCTGAGAAGTCTGCTGCATCCAGAAGGCTGGGAAAGGTCCAGTAGAGAATATGAGGAGAGCAAATAAGCACCTGAGCTTTGCACATTGGCTGGGAGGGCATCCCCTGTGCTTGGCAAAGGTGGTGAATCCTCATCAGACTCTGGTAAGCAAGGTGCTGGGACTGGGACTTCCAGTTAGCATCCTCTGTCAGGCAGGGATCTGCAGCACAGCAACTGTCTTGAGCAATTTAATGTGTTTTTTTTCTACCAGTTTGCTTTTTAGCTGTTACTAAACTGTATTATATAAATTTGACTGTATGATTAGAGTGCCTTGCAAAAGATGCAATACTTGCTTTTCTTTTAAAGTAAGCTCACAGTGTTCCAAGTTCTCCTCCAAATCAAATCCAGTGGAAGAGCAATTTTGGACTAGGAATTATTTCATTTTAATGTTGACCTATTTCTACAGTAGTAGATTATTAAAAAAAATACTGTGGGGAAAAATATAGAGACATTTGTTCTGGAAATGCCAATACAGAATTTTATGACATTACTATAACACTAGTGGGTTTTTTCCTCTTGATTGTCTCAAAAATAAAGATCTGGCAAGGTTTCACTTACTCAATTTTACAGGACATTTAGGTTGGGTTGGTTTTTTTTTTTTCTTCAATCAGTTTTCCATATTATGTCTTTGCTGCTTTTTTTCCTCATGTCAGTATCTGCAAAGAATATCTGTCAGATCCACTTGGAGATTAATTTTTTGTGTATCCATGCAAAGAAAGATGTTTAAAATAAGAGTCTAAACTTACCCTTTAGAGAACATCTAGATACTTCTCTGTTGTAAAATCAGCAGGCAATCCTGACTTGATTTGCTCTGCAATGTTTAAATAACATCTTCCTGAACATTAAGGAGACTGCCCTACAGAGACTGCATGGTGTCCCCTGAAGAGTTACGGTGGTGACTATGCAGGTTCTGTGCTAACCTACAAATATGAAAACACACAGAGTTAAGAGCTCATTTTCCTTGTGTGTATGGGCTGTGACATCTCTGGTATGACTAGCATGGTGTGTGACAGTGTGTCTACAGCAGCTGGGCTGAAATGTAGCACTTGTTATTTTTTGCAGAGGGTTTTGTGGTGGTTACATGCATCTCCTCTGCTAGGGTTGCTTACTCATGCACAACAGGCTTCTCTTTACCTACAACTAGATGGGGTGTTGTGACCAGCTAGGCCTTTTTTGAGTAACCAAGTTTCTTGGCCATTGAATAATTTTCAAGTGACTTTAAGTACTATACTATTACTAGGTTAAAGTAACAGTATTGCTGTGTCTGTCAGCTCTGACAGGACATACTGTAAGTTCAGACTTGTGCTAGTGCTAAATTAACTATGTAAATTCTGACAACCCAAATTGTACTGCTTTACCTCCAAGCCCCTCCATGTACAGAAGGATGATTGTAGTTTGCAAGGATCTTGAGCAATTCTAAGTCAACAATATAAGTTTCATTATTACTTACATTTTTCAACTACAGAAGATTGATGCACAGCCCAAATCTGTGCTCATCAGCAAGGCCATATGCTAGCAAACAAGGTCAAATTGAATCAGGGGAAAGACATGTTGATTTTGGTTGGGGAAAAAAGCTCTGTGTGAATGATTAAGGTTCCACCAAAAAATGTATTATATAATCATCCCTAAGTGGCCTTTTCCCCTGTGGATGACCCATCTATTTTGTTTTATCCTGGTCCTCTGCAGCACTGCCCATGTGAGAGTACATTTCTTGTATAAACTGCTGCGATGTTGACATTTGATGTCATTCCTAGTTAGATGCTTGCTTTGTCTTTTATTTTTTTATGAGACATCTGGGGATAAAACTTAAAACTTTCACTGTATCTGTATCATAAATCAAACATTTTGCTGGAGGATAATGGTGCACTTAAAACAAAAAAACCCAGAGAATTCAATCAATACAATACCTAAAAAGCAACAGCTTGTCTGCAGCTAGAATTGTAATTCATTAATTAGAGTCAGCATTTACATATTTATTACGGTATCCTGGTTTTGAAAACAACAAAGAATTAATTCATCCTTCTAGTGCATTTGATCAGTGTATGAAAATCAGAACAAAATTTTTTTTATCCTGTTTTTATTTTATCTTCATAATTTGAGTAATGTACACCCCTGGGTAAGGTTTGTGGGGAATTTCTAGATAAGTAAATTCAACTATTCTACCATTTTAGTGTACTTTCAGCAAACATTTAGCAAAAGAATTTGTTCATGCAGTCACTTGGTAAAATCTAATATTTCAGCATTCAAATGCTCCACACCTCAATCCATATACTCCCATATAATAGCTTGTGTAGGGGATTGAACCCTGCAGACATATTATCCACTGCAGGGTTAAACTTTCCCATGATCTTCAGTACTGGGAAAAGGAAATAAATGAGAGTGGAAAAAAAAAAAATATTTGAATGTTCTCTGTGGAATAGATCTCTAAACTTTGAAGAATTAGCTTCTTGGCACTATTTGTGCCCCTTATGCTGCTCCCATCCTGAAGTATAGCAAGATGGTGGGATGAGACTTGGGTGCGTTTGTATTTCAGGGTCAACAGGGTTTGGTATAAACAGCTTCACTTGTGAATACAGATAGCCGCCTCTCTTCTTTCCTTCCAGCTCCCTGCTTGCTGCCTTGAGAACCTCTGTGGGCACTGCCAGTCATAGTGCTAGTGGCAGAGCTGGGCCCCAGCAGCCCATTCCAGAACTATTCATCTAGACATTGCTCCAGCTTTGTCCCCTGGGCAGGCAGGGTGCCTGTAAGAAGCCTAACCTTTGGTAGTAGTCTGCTAAAAGACACTATTTATTTTATTTTATTTTATTTTTAATCAGAAAAGGCATAAAAGGCTAACTCCTAAAGCAACTTCAGCACTTCACTCTGTGCTACTAATTATTTACAAATATACATAGTGGCTATGTCTAAATTCATTTACATATAATCAGTTTACTGGCTGTGGCAAGTGCAAATTTAACTTTTTATTGATCATGAATTGGCAATAAAGACTGTTACCCATCTAGTTCATGTACCTGAAACAGGAAGGTGAAAAATTTAGGACCGTTTGCAGACTCTGCTGATTACTCCCAGAAATGATGCTGAGCTGGGTGAGTTCTCTTCCCTGTGGACAGTATCTTTGGTCACATCAAGGTGTGAAGACAGCCCTTTAATGTGGCACTATGTCAGCACCTTGCTATCACTTGTCACATATGTGTGAAATGAAAGGTCTAAAATTTTTGAGTCAAACCCTTTGAGCCATAAAGTTATGGGTCTTCTATTAGATTGGATGAAAAATAGCTCTGATTATTTTTAAGTATCTTTGGGTCCCTTATCAGCTCTGAATGGACCCATTTCTCTTTTCTATTGCAGAAGTTCAGGCTTTGTGTTCTACCTCATTTGACTTTCAGCCCTGCAAACTCCCCGTTCACCCATTAGCAACAGCCAAATAGTGACATGGGTACATATTTGTCGCTATCCCTGCTAAAGAGTGCTGCAGAGAAGGCAGTTGTGTTTCCAAATGATACAACTTGGTGAAATCTCAAAGCAATGCTAAGGATGGCTCTGTAGTCATTGCTAACCAGGTTAAAAACACCTCAGAAACTCTATCTAATGCATCCTGGATAAATTTATCTCTAGAGCCAACTTCTAGTGTTTTATAAATTGTCTATAACAGTTTCATTAAAAAAAAAAAAAGCTTCAGACACACAAATATTTTTTCTTTCAATAAATATATGCTTTCCTTATTGAAGTTTTTGAGCTTTGCTGTGGGTGAGCTTCTCATGCTTCTAGACTATGTTGCTTTATAAAATGGTTACAAAACCAAACAAGCAGCCTTCTGTTATGTTTAATGTGCTCTTACCTTAATAAACTGTGTTCTTGATAAGCAATCTCATGTTTGACCTCTGTTTCACTATCTCAGGCTTTTCAAAGAAGTGTATCATAACACCTTCCATTTAAGACCACTTCTTTTTCAAAACCTTCAAGATGACTTCTCCACTTCTGTTCTCTTTTTTTTTTTTTTCCCCCCTCCCTATTGCACAGTGAGTTTATTTAGGAGACTTAAACTGAATGAGTTTCACAAACTTCTTTTCATGTTTCACTCTGGAAGAATATCCTGCTACAATCTTTTCTGTGGTTACTTGGAGAGTGATGTAAGGAACACAAAATAAAGGCATGTTGTTATCCTAGTAGTTGCCAGTTCAAGTAATTCTGAATATTGGCATATCAGACCTTTACATTGCTTGTCAGTCTGCCTCCTGAATTTTATGGCAGGGAGCAGAGACCACAATATTAATAAGTATTTTTTCCATACTGCTTTTATTGTTTAATAATGAGCCTGAATTGCAGGAAAGTGACCACAGGCAATAGGTATCTGTAGCTAGGGAAGTCTCCTTTCTTCACTAAAGGTTTTATCTTCAGCTAGGCATGTTTCTTCTTTTCCAAATCAAAACTTAATTTTAATAAACCCATAGCACTAAATACTTTGAGGCATCACTTATAATTATTTCACAATGGCAAGTATAGGTCAGATCTAGCAAGGAAGCCTGTTAGTCAACCAAAGTAATAAACTGAAAATTAACCCATAAACATGACTGACAGTTCCTCTTTGGATTAGAAAAGAGAGCAGAATAGCTTGAGAGGAGTTGTGGAGAAATATCAGTTTGATTTATGGGCAGTAAGCCTCCTGTGAACTGTATATGAGCATGGATCTTAAATAAGAGCTACCACTTGTTGTTTGAAGTGACTCTTTAATGCCAGTGTAAACTTTGCAGAGAAAAATAAATAAACACTATCCATCCCAGTAAGAATGAGCTGGGAGTAGAAATTAAAATCTTCCAAAGAAATTGGGATCAAAGGTTTCTTTCTTGCCCTATATGAAGATTTATTTTCGTCCTTAAATTCAAACAGATGCAAAGAGAATGGATTGTCTACATGACCAAGCTCATTTTGTAAGGTTAGCACAGCCAAAAATCCGGAAACCATATGAAAAATAAAACTATATTTGTGACTCGTAGGGGTCCAACACACCTATGAAGTCAGAGCATTCACTCTCAAGATATGAACTCCAATATTAGGTATTACGTGTCTAACACTTGTTAGAACAGCTTGGGGATCTTTTGCCAGTGTGTCCTCTGGAAGCTTCCAGTGGCTAACTCATCAAAACCAGAATGTTTGTCACTATCAGTCAAAACTTTCTTTAGGTTTATCTCTGGGAAGAGTCACTGAAGAAATGAATGATCCATGTTTCATTTCTCTTCCTGTCTTGGAACAGGCTACTTTGAATATATTCTCCCTTCATATACAATTGATTTTTTTTTTAATTTTTATTTTTAGAAAAATCAAAGACTTCACTTTCACTGGGACAAGATCACATTTGGAAATACTTAAGTTGTTCATAAAACAAAAATGTTGTTTGGGTCGTCCTGGAACAGGAGAATGCCAACAAGCTCATTATAAAGGAAAACATCACCTCCAGCTGTATTCAGTGTTGTTCCCTTCAAAATTCTGGAAAGCAAAACTAATTTGATAATGCCAAAATATTAAGTCTACAAGAGTGAGGAGGTTTCATATGGTGAATATTTGTTTAGTATTCAGTACTGCGTTGAAGTTCGCATATTCAGACCATTCTTCAGATTTAAGTCCAAGGGACGTCCAAAGCAGCTAGAATCGATGAAGTGAAGTGCTACGAAGCCAGGAGTATTTTTTACCTGTACTTTAGTTACAGGCATGATGGGTTAAAATCTGTATCTTGGAGGGGGAAAATACCATCCCCTCCTCCCCTGTTTCTTATCTACTTTTATATGATGTCTTGCTTATTAAAAAAATCCTTAAGGAGTGTTCATTTTCTGTGTATGAGGATGTATTTAGGCTTGGAGTGAGGGCCACAACTAGTTGCCTGCTTCAAGTCAATACAGCTTCTTACCTGGAAGGCAGAATCTTTTCAGTTACTTAACTATGCATGTCCTAATGCAATCCCCAAGCCATCCACAAGAGCAACAATTAAAAAATAAAAATCCAAATCCTAGAACAACAGAGGACCAAGAACTTCCAGCTCTATGTTTCAAACCTGTGGCCAGTTTTGCGACAGCCAGTTCTGATTCTGCAGCTACAAAACAATCCAGGTTTATTTTGATGTAAAATATCTTAACTGTGTTTTAACTGGAGAGAGAGAAAAATTTTCTTTGAATGAGAGTCTGTGGATAGCTATACTGTTCTTAGGAGCATCTGGAAAGGACACTTGCAGAGGAGGGGCTCACAAAGGCTTGATTCAGCTAGGCTAGCTCTAATCCTTTAAGATTAACTTCCTAGTCTAACGTGAATGCATATTTTGAGATAAAATTCTAGGTTTGCATTTGAAGGACACTTTTTTCCTACCAATATTTTCCTTTCCCCCGGGTTTAATATGTTCTTTCAGCAAGATAAAGTAGATTATTTTCTATAGATTTATTGTGCTCTTGTCTCTGTACCTCATCTTTCATGTAACTTAGATATTCTTCCTTATTAATAGCCTGAAGTAGAATTGAGGACTGATTGGGAATTGTATTCTCTTTAGATGACAAAAATAGAGCAGGATATTGAAACCAGTTAAAAGAACAAGGATAAAGCATTTTCAGAAGTTATGTCACTTCACTTAACTGAGAGCCTAGAAATATACAACCTAGCATCTACCCAAGAAGTTTGTTTAACCAGGATGCATCCTAGGGAATTTGAGACACATGAAGCTTAATGGGAAAGGCTGTTAATGTGTAGGGCTAGTAATTTTATTTAGCTGGACTTTTTTTCAGCTGACTTAGTGGTGCTCAGGTCTTTATCAGTCTCTTTACTTACTCCTTGACTTGCTGAAGCAGTGTTCATTTTCATCTTACCTGTAGCCCATAAATGCAGTAATTTAATTCTCAGTTCTTTCTGTGGTTGATAGCTGGCTTATTCTTTACCATTATGCAGTTAATCAATCTGTGTATAAAATGCAGAATAATCAAGACTTTGTATAGTCTTCTGTAACTTTTTTCCTCTCTATAGTTGTTTTAATAGGTTGCTTATTGAGAGGAAGGGCAGTGCAGGGACATTTGAACTATGTATAGAGATTTTAACACCCTTGTGCGGTCATGATATTCTAAAGGATATCGTGCATCCCTTGCTGCTGGTTTAGATGATTAAAAAAGAACAACAACATAGAGGTGACTTCCTTAGTGCCTTGTCTAAGGTCTGAAGCAGATACAAAAACGTTTCAGTCTTTTTAAAGTTGTAAGTGAAATTATCAACTTTGGTCAAATTGAGACTTTCTTGAAGGTGGTACAAAAGAAAGTACAAATCACTCCCAAAGGTAAATTTTGTTTAATGAATGTGAATTCTTTAAAATTTATCAGATATAGCAATAGATTATAGCTAACACATTATAATCAGCATGCTAATATTAAATACCTCAGGCTTATTTTTTGTAAGCTCCCTTGTGTAGCATGTGAAAACCAATGGTGATATAAGTTCAGCAAACTATATGGGGAGAAGTGATCTAGGCTAAACCTTCATACATTATTTAGTTAAGACAACTGGCCACTGTAAGTCTTCCAATTGTTTTGTACTACTGTAGTATATAGTTGTGAATACGTACCCTACTTATGTTGTAAAGATGCTTTCCCGTGATGGGATCACTGAGGTCAAACATATCTCCAGTTTCTGAGATTTGTGCTTTTTGTACAAAGGTCTACTCATATAGCTTAGCTTGTAAGGTGGGGATTTTTTTTGATAGCCTGTCACTGAAAGTTTACACTAAAATCCATCATTGATTTATTGGAATAAAGCAGGAAGAACTGGCTTTAAATTTTATGTTGGAATGTTTTTCATTCAGGGACCTACTGAGTTGTCAGTCAAAGTCAATCTGTTCTGTAGGTCTGATTTCTGTAAAGTTATGGTGGAGTCCAGACAGGTTTTTCTAGACATCTGCTTGCTATGATGCTAAAGTTCCTGGCTTCACTGAGACCTCCACCACTGGTACTGGCAACTGGTGCCTCTCTTGAGTCTCATGATAGCTCCTTAACTACTCAGACTTTTGGGGCCCAGAATGTCAAACTAGCTTGCCTCAAAACCCTTACAAAGAAGCTTTTGGGGTGCCCACTTTGATTCTAAATTGAGAAGAAATCAAATGTTCATGTATGGAAGTCTCATGGGTTGCCTCCTAGTTGTGCTCGAAGTGGAGACATAAAGTTAAGTGCAAGTGAACGTGATGGTTGCAGAGATATAGGCAGGAAAGAGCAATTTATTCTTGTTGTTGAATTTAAATGGAAGGGTAGATATGTAAAAGAATACTCAAAAGCTGTTTCAAACAGTAGCAGCCACAGAGGAGCAGACCCTGGACCTGTTAGTCAGAGGCAATATGTTAAGGATGGAAGTTCAATGATAGAGAAGAAAGCGGAAGGATTGCTTGAATCCTTTAAAAAACAAAAAAACCACAAAACCAACAACAAAAAACCCCAACACATTCAAGCACTGACTTAAATTATCAGCAAATAGCCTGCAAAACTTGGTTTAAAGAAATTAAGCTGTTTCTGAGTTTCAAAAACAAGCTGTCAAAACTCATGTCTGATTCTATGACTTTAAAAGATTGAGGTTTTTTTTCTGGCTCAATTTAATGTTACGAAAAGAAAGAACCCTTCTGGCTGTGGCCATGTATGCCAACCATCAGCCAGAAGTAAAGTTTTACAGCTGACTTATAAACCCCTGAGAGATGGGTTTTCTAATGGAAATACTGACAGCCTCTTAACTTGAGCAACACTAGCAGGCGCCGTTATAATAAATGAGACTGAGAGACACATGATATAGGCCCACAAGGTAATTAATGGCTAGAGCAAAATAAAATATAGACGCAACATCCCACAGAGAGCATGACTCAATGGAGCAAACTCGTAATAAAGCACAAAGAATGTCTGTTTAGTAAAGAGCTGTGTGAAACTGCTTGTAAAATAAATCACGAGCTAGTGCTAGAGCTAGCTGAGCTCTCTGGATGTTTCTTTTAAATTGAAGGATTAAAAAAACTCCCCTCAACTATAAAAAGCCATTTTTGGCAATGCAGAATTGCAATGTGTAATGAAAGGAGAAGCGATGAAATGCAAAGTGCACCTATGCAAACAAGCTTTAACACCCTTCTCAACAGAAATGTAGCAGAGAAGTTACCACAACACCTACTATCTAATCTTACTTTTTAATCAAGTAACTTTTTGAGTAGCTGTTGTTCTGATTCTAGCCCAATTGTCTTCTCATTTGGAACGCCTGATTTTAGCATTGTGATGTGTCATGTGTCAAAGCAGGCATCAAAATAGTTTTTATTCCTCAATTTCCTCGCTTGTTTAAGATGCTAATCTTTCTTTAAGTAAAAAAATACCAACAAACCCACAAAATTACCCCCCCCCCCCCAAAAAAAAACAAACCCCAAACCAACAAATGAAAACCCCCAAACTATGTTGTCTTGTTTCTTACAGCTCTACAGATGTAGCTACAGTACTTACAGATAAGCTGTTCTTTCTGGTTTATGCACAGCTCTGCCTGCTCATACCTGCTTATTGTTAATTTATCCTCTGTTCGTGTTACTAAGACAGAAAAATTGCTTCAGATTCCTAAGACAAATGAGTTAGATAAACATATTCCTAACTGCCATCTCTGCAAATCTTGGAAGGGAACAGACTTATGGCTGATGTTAAACCAAGGTGCAAGTACATACCATGTCACTGCTACTTTACCAATTAGTGCTGGCAAGCCTCAATCCTATGTTCCTCTAGTTAGGAGTAAAAATACTTGACAAATTATATACTTAAGCTTTTGTGACTTTGTTCACTTGCTAATTAGCATGGGAGAATGTCAAAGCCCTCTATTTAAAACTGATGACTTTGAAGGTGAAATATGGCAGCACTATAACATCAAAGTTAACTTCTTTAGATGTGAATAGTGTAAAGCACAGAAATAGAAATGTCTTATCCACATTTTTGTAATTTTCTGTTTCTGCTTTGTTTTGGTTTTTATTGCATCCTAAGGGGGAAAAATTGGAAATGGCTTTCTAGGTTTTCATGCTGCAGATCATCTGGACTGGTGTTTTTCAATGTTTGTATCTGTCTTGATTGTGGAGCAGTGATCTATTTAGTTTCAACCTCTGTATAATATGGAAATACTACACATCTTCATCTTCATGAAATACTGTTGGAGCCTAAAATACTTCCCTTACATCATCTACACTTTAAAAATTACTGAAGAAGGTTTTTTATTTTCTAACTTTAAGCAGTCTACTAGTTAATTTTACCATAATTTAAATTCCGTGTTATTCTTGGGAGGCAAGATGCCTTGAACTCAGGGCTGTATTATTTTCATGTTACAGTAGTGATACTTTTATTATTATTCTGCATGTGAAACATAGCCAATCACAATAAGTAGCTTTATACAAGTGGGACCAGCTTCAAAAAAATCCCCTTAGACATCTTGTGCTATTTGAAGCCTAAACTGCAAGAAGTAATCCAAGAAGATCTCACCCACCCTTGCCAGAAAACTAGGGGCTCCAATAAACAAGCCCTTACAAATTGCACCGGGCAATTTTGAAGATATTCTTGCTGCTTTTCACTTTACTTTGGCTGAGATTCGGATCATTGGTATAAATGTTTTCTCAGCTGCTACAGTCACATGAGGTTTATGCTGGAGGTATCTTAAGTGTGTAAGTCTTCAGTACAGGCCCCAGTTCTTCCTTATTTTGTGAATATTATCTTGGACGCTGGCTCCACTTCAGAGCTAGATTATAGACTATGAAGGATTCTGCAATGCTGAGCAGGACAACACTTAAGTCCTTTAAATGTGGACCATACTCCTTCCAAAAATCCAATTTCTCTTGTACTTGAGCAAAAATAATTTTTTCATTATTTTAATTTTTTTTTTAAATCACTTATTTACAAAGAAATCTTTTACTATGTAAAAGTGAATTTCTTATCTGCTGTTTGGAGTTTCTGTCTTAGATTTATAACACTAACTGGCTGAATCTCATTGCTTGATTTATAGAGAGACTGCAGATGAGTGCCCATATATTGCTGATTTAAACTAGATCTGTTATCTAAATCTTTACTGTGCATACAAAGAGCCAGGAATTAGATTTGGTACACTTGACACTTCTCTGAATATCAGTAAGAGAACAGAGATGTATAAGAACAGTGGCTTTTTATCATTATTTATGGATTTTTACATCCAATGCCATTTGTATCTTAGATCTGTGGGGTGATTGGGAAACTATATTAATAGCAGATCGAGTTCCACAGCCGTTGCTTTGAAAATGGTAAAGAATTTGCAGTGGTCGTATTTGGTAATTACAGAGTAGAATCAGAAGCGTAAGCATGCTGGTGTTTTTTAATATTGCAAAAACATAGTATTTGAACTTTTCATGTTTTGTTCAGGCCTTGAAAATTGGAGACCGATCTCAGATAAATTTTGCTCTCAGGAAATATTGAGAAATGAAGAATGTATAAATAAGAAAGGCTAATAGCCATGGCTAGTGATTGAAAAATCAGACAATAGCACTGTGGAAAAAATATTCCTACCCATTTTTGTCACCCTCATTGCAGTATCTGCATCTTTCAATGAATTCCTCTGAAGGTTATCATGGTTTGATGGCAGAGTCTGAAGTGTGAGAAGTCTTCTAAAATCACTTTTGTTTCCTCAAAAAAGCATTTAAATTCAGGTTCAAAAAGGCCCACTGGTCAAAAAGGCCTTTTGAAGCTGTGAGTCAAAGAATCACCTATTCCACCCCAGTGGGGGAAGAAAAAGCAGCTTTATCCTTTATTTTTAAAGGACAGTCCAATTCTCTTATAGCTGCCTTGCATCAGGGAACCACTGCCTATCTTCCTTTGCTTGGATAAAGCTAGAATTGAGAGAATTGCATAGGTCATGTCCATCATCTACATGTATTTGTGCTCTGGGTGAATGCCTGTGGAAAAGGGGCAATTCTGTGATGTTGGTGAGAATGTTTACTGTGTGGTGGGCCTCTTTCATGCTTTCTCATTCTATGAGAAGATGTATTTTTATTTTTTTTAACTTTATGGAGACCATTGCTCTAAACTTGCTGTGGTGAGGGAGGTCTGTAGCCAGTCAGCTACTTGTAGTTTTGCTCATATGCACTGCACTTTTCAAAGCCCACTCCATCACGTATATTTGTATTCCAGCTCAAATTTGAATTTGGCTATTTTAAAAATGTCCTGAAGAATGAGTATCACTGTTTGAAAGTGCAAATTTTATAGACAACTATATGAGATATCTTTGAAGGTATACTGTATCCACACACAGCATTAATTCAGGTGTGTTTCTGTTGGTAAGTGCTCTACTGGGGTAGCTTTATTTCTTAATAATTTTCATAATGACCTATTTCTTAACCTCCTTTCCTGTTTCTAGTCAGGAATCATTTTATGTAGATGGGATGCACTCTGTATAGAGGGTAAAGGTGGAGTACAGACCTATCTCTACTTCCAAGTACAGTTGGAAGTGCCTGCTTCAACCCATGGTTGAAACATCCCTTTACTGGGATGGCATACAGAGCACTTAGCCTGGCTCTGAATTTGGTCTTGTGCCCTGTGCTCAGATGGCAACATGTCCTGAGCTTGAGCTACGTACAGTACCCTTAGCCAAAGGTTTCAAAACTCTTTATAGCTCTAGGGTCAAGGCAGCATACTAGGGTGAGGTAGACCTTGGTCTTCAAGTGGTGCATTGCAATAGTAAATACATGGGTTAAGTCCCCTGCATGACAGAGACTAAGAGCTAACAAGTAGGAAAACTCTGCCTAAGCCAGAAGCAGCTGGTGGACAGCTCAGGATCCCAGGTACTACTTGCACTCCATGTGAAGCCATGGTCTAATTGCCCAAAATACAGTGGTTAGTTGTCTGAATGTTTTAGTCCATACACTCTGAAATCAGCAGCCAAGAGTTAATTTTGATTCACTTACTGCATAAACGTAACCCATCTTAAACTGTTTCAGTGTGCAAAATGTTATTAATGGGTTGACATTTATAGATAATTGATGGCATTCAAAATATATATTTATTGATGTTTTAAATGGCTGTGTTAAGCAAGCTCATGTTTCAAGTTTCACCTGAATGTGAGCTGTACATCAGTTTTGGCTACCTGCAGAATACAGGGATCTTGAGAAAACCAAACATGCTTCCTTATTGGAATTGCTATTGAAACTGCTGAAAGATCTGTGGCTAATACACTGACAGCCTCTGAAGTTCATGATCTAATTCTTGGAAAATTTCATTATGTGGGGAAAGAGGAAATTTCCCCAAAATTTGAGTCTTGCTGAGCTTGCTAGTGCATTGGAGGAGGCTGTTTTTCTGTCCTTGCTGGGGATCTGGATGCTTCTTTGTAGACCTTTGGGGGAGAATTTACAGCTCAAATATTCAGCTCATTTGTCAACCAGTAGGTAACTATGTCAGGTGGGTAGTTTGACGTGTGACCTGAAATTAGATTTGCACCTTTCTTTTTTTCTTTATGATGTTCTTTAAAAAAAAATCACTGACATCCACTTAAGACTTTTTTCCTGATGCTCATCTCCAGATTTGCTATAAATTTTTATGATACATGATTCATAGTGATGAATGCAAGTTGTAAACTGAAAGGAGGAAATGATAAGTTTCTAATTCTGGGTACCTGCATCTTAAAAAGAAAGCAAATTCACTCTGGAGAATAGCTAATCTATTTTTCCAGTAAATATAGTCAACTTGGTAATAAACATCATGATGGACTGTGGATCAGTTTTCACAGAGAAACTCTGAGACTAATTCCAGTGTTTATTTAAAAAAAAAAAAAAAATAGAAACCTATCTGGGGCATTCTAGACCTGAGATGAGGGTTAATAAATATCATGTGGAACAAACCATGAAAATTTCCTTTCCCTTTTGTTATCATTTAGGCAGACAGAGTTCAGTATTCAATACTTAAAGCAGTTTTTATCTATCAATATACAAAGTTAAACACTTCTGTTCATAGGTGCCTGTTTCTTTCAGGGGCAAAAAATTGTAATAGTGCAAAAAATGAGAGTAATTCTTGAGGAACAATTTCCTTTATGGTTACTTAATGAATGGAAAAATCTTCCCCAAATCAAAATAAATGTCCAAAGCACAGAGGGAAGATGTGAATGTCACCAAAACTGTTGTGATCCACGGGACAGTTGTGAAGATTACCAGGAATACTTTATNAGACAGACCCACTACACCTACTGTAGGTAATGCTAATAATAAGAAATGCTGGAGTACTGAAAATAGGAAATACTTCCCCATTTTTCTTACAAGAGGTTACACTTTATGAAATGGTGGAGCTTCAGACCCTCTGTCCACAGGAATGTTCTTTTAAAAATCTATTTCTGAAGAGATTTTCCATTTCTTTTTGAATATTCTCTGGACTCTCATATATGATACCTTTTATTTCTCTCCTTTGTAGTCTCTCCTCAGGTTTTAAGTGTTGTCCTCTCATGTAGTAATTTCTCTCTTTAATGATCTTCCTTTTGTGCATGTGATGAGCACATGATTTCTTTGTGGTTAACACTTCCCTGCTTTCACTGTGGAGGTTCCGTTTTAACTCCACTGCATCATGTATTTGATGCTGGATGTTTTAATTTCATTCTTGAGTGCTCTACATAATTTGCTTTTATACAATGTGGTCATTTTACTCCTGCTGTCACCTCAGTTTATGACTGTTTCTTGCAGCTGTTTCGGTGCCTGTCCATTTTCACATTTAATTGTCAAGAGCAGAGTGATTATCTATAGTGCTTAAATTCATAGTTGTTGTTGTCATCAAAGGGGAATCTTTATTATATTTTCAAAATACTGTATATAGTGGTAGAATCATGTTCATCTTCAGAAGCAGGCTGATTACAGAAGAGTTTATTGTTGAACATCTTAATGAGAAGAAAACTTTCAGGTCTCTACCTACTGATAGCTAGTACCATACTGAACCAATTATTTTGTACTTTGGTGAAATACCTTAGAGTGCAGACTAAGCTGATAGGTCTTTAATTCTTCAGAATTTCCTTGCCATCTCTGTTTACATAAAACAATCAACAAACCTGGGTACAAGCATGAGCCAGTACAGATTTGTCTTCTCTTGAATGTATGTTGTGAGGAAGCTTTAAAGCAGTTTGTATGCAAGAATGCCATTTTTTTAATATACTTTTGCTAGAACTTTAACTTCTGTTTCTCTCACTGACTGTATTCACCTCAGTTTTTACAGTGTATTCCAATTTTTCATGTTTTTGTTTTTCCTTAAGGATTCTTTTTTCTGCTGTTAGATTTGTAGTTCATGACTACATCCTTTTAAAGCTAATGGATGGATCAGAGTGCTCATATAAGCCTGGCCAAATTTGATCCATGGGGCAAATCAGTCTGTGCCACTCACTCTTTTCTTATAGCCTTATCCTGTGATTAAACATCATGAGAAGTGACAACTATTTGTATGGGATGAGAAGTTACGTGTTACTGAGTCTAAAGTGGTTTGCAAAGGTTTTTTGAAAAGTAGTATGTGTTTTAGTGTTATAAAGTATACAGCTCCCTGGCAGAAAGGATGATTTTAATCCATTTTGCCATCTTCTCAAATAGAACAGGCCAATCTTTCACTCTTTAATCTTGATCTCTCACTCTTATCTCTTACCTCTTCTTTCAACTTCTGTGCTCCTGTTAATAGCATCTTCATTCTACTACTTTAGTCACCCAAAGTTTATTCTAGTAAGCTTTCTTCAGTTAATTTTCTTCTAACCTCAGTGGTTTACGTAAAGTCCATTGCTGTTGTGGCTGTGCTGAGAGTTGTGGGGGATGCTCATGTTCATGTGGGAACTCACAATGTTTGCTGACATTGATTTCTTCAGTTAGCCAGGATAAAACACCTAGTACATGGGAGTGAAATGGAAAAAATGCTGCAGCTAGGACACTGAAGTTGTTTTTAATGGGTGGTTCATAGTTGTTGGTCATAGGTATGAGATGTTGTTTAATTGCACCCCAGTATTGGACTGTTTTGAAGAGCATCAAGGCTGAGAGGAGGGAACTATCGACACTGAGAATCAGAGTGCAGCTCTGATTTCTGAGCTCTTGTCTCTGTACTATTCTGCAAGTTAACACTAGCACTGAGATGTTTTAATGGGTTCCCATGGCATTGTGACCATCTTTTTGATCAGACTGACCTACCAAGAGGCCTAGATCTGCAACTTTCTGTACCTCATATGACCTAAAAGCCCAGGGATATTTCTTTTTGGATAATGTCTGCCAAGCGATCTTGTATTATTCATAGCAAGGTCAAGCAGAAACACTCTCTATACCAACTTAGGTACTTTTAAGTGCCTTCTGTTAAACCTTTCAGTATAGAGATACATGGGGGTGGTAAAACAGCAGGGAGGAACTTCTAGGTGACTTTTCAGTGTAGGAAAGTAGACAAACATAGCTTACTATCATAAATAGGCAGTGTAGTGAGCATTCTCATTCCCCTTACAAGTGTTCGTATTTCTTTATTATGGTATGTATGGCACGATATGAAA
Source organism: Brachypteracias leptosomus (assembly GCA_013401335.1). Taxonomy (NCBI): domain Eukaryota; kingdom Metazoa; phylum Chordata; class Aves; order Coraciiformes; family Brachypteraciidae; genus Brachypteracias; species Brachypteracias leptosomus. Next base: position 34,104 of record VYZX01006038.1, on the reverse strand, counting down.
ATGTGAGTCCTGCAACCAACAGTTGTGTTGAACACAGCCAAAAGAAACTCTTCTGATAGATAAGGGATGAAAAGCAGTGTTCTACAAATCCTGCTGGAGTATGGCTAGTTTCAGTGTTTATAGCCATAACTGAGTGAGGGGAGAGGGGCTTTACCTGAGAAAATTGCAGTGTCTGCAAATGACCACCCCTTTGGGGATCCCACTGTCCAGGGTCTTACAGTATCCTAGGGAAGCCATTTCTTCAACAGATCCAGATGGAAAATTGGAAGACAAGAAGAAAAAGGCTGAGAAGATTAGTATTCAGGAGGTAGGGTTTGGTTTTGGTTTTAGTTTTTCCCATAAAACTTTCCTCTGATCCATGGTTTGGATACTGGTTTGCTGTGTGTCTTTTTTCAAGACAGATCATCTAAAGTTCAGAAGTAATCAGACCATACTATACAAAAGATGGGATACTGTGACTGATATAAACCAAAAGGGAAAGCTGATGATCATTCAGAGACTTAGGCAGAACTATATTAGCTTATGTCCTATGAAAACAGCACTGACACTCTTAGACTTTATTCAGACTTTATACATGCAACATTTGGACCCTGATGCAAAAAAATTCAAAGAAATTGCCCATTCCTCTCCCCTTCTTGCTCCTTTTTCAACTGACATTACCAGAGAATGAATAGTCATGCATTATGCAGCACAATTATTCTATGGGAAATGCTCACAGACATCTAAATTAATGGAATAAGTATGTCAGCTTCCAACTGCTAAACTTGGAGGATTTTGAAGCAGAGATATAGTAGCAACAGCTGGTTTCTTTAAGAATTCTAAATAAATTCATTTTAAAAAATTAAAGATGCCAACATGCAGCATCTTTTGACTGAGTTGCAAAGAAGGAATCCCCATTGCTTATACTCTTACCCCAACATATTGCTTTTCATGCTTTCTCCAGAGTATTGAAAGAATGCTGCAGATATTCTCATTTAAGCATTCTGTGTCCTGTCAACTAGATGAGAAAAAAGTCACTGTGGAAAGTGGTAACTGCTTTTCAGAATGAAGGCTATTAAATGTTTTCCTTCTACATCACGGCAAGGTTTTTTTCATCTGAGTGTTGAACTTCTATAAATGATACCATTTTTTACTTTCTGGAGAGTCCCAGTAAGAAATGTGTGTAACCAGATTACATCAAACTTAGAGTATATTCAAGATATGAATTGAGTTCAAGTATTTGTCCCTTGATCTTGTAAGCAGTGTTCGTGAGAGAATACTATAAAATGGTGAACTCATACCTAAGGATTTATTTACACCAATGAAAGATTGAAGTTAATAGTGATCAATGAGCAAAACTAGGCACAAACTGTGATTTCAACCTGAACAAAACTGTAGAGGCAGTTTCAGATTTCATATAGGTCAAATCAATACCTGAAATTTAATAGTATTTGACTTTCTGCTTCTGCTTTTCATGTTTCTAATCTAAATTTATTAGTTGTTTACTTTTTTCTTTTTTTTTTTTTTTTAAATTCTAAAGGATATGTTTCATTTTATTGTTTTAAAAAAGACTTGACTAGCAAATGCTTCATTATCATGAGACTTCTAACTGCTCGTCTATATCAGTGAAAGGTAGATCTAAGTGATAGTGATCATCTTCTCAAAATAAACAGTTAGTTAATCATGTTAGAGCATACAGTCAGATAGCTTTGGCAGGTAAATGGAACTAAAACATTTAGTAAATAGAAGATATGAATATACTAACATAGAGGCACGCTCTTTGAGCTCCTTACTGTTTAATCAGGAATTATAATTCCAAGAACTGAAAGGCATTGGTCAGTTGATCATAAACCAGTTCAGAAAAACAGGCAAGGAAAAGGATGTTATTTGAACCAGATGATCTTCTGAGACAATTTTCTGACCTCAGCTGGAGAGAAAGTGCCCTTCACTATGTATGAAAGTTCAGATTTATACTGTAAAATCATGCTTCCAGGGAAACAGCCCAGTAGCTGGTCCTCACTTAAATGGAGGGAAGAGCCTTCCCTCTAGAGGGAAGTAGATTTTCACAAATCTCGAGTATCTGGCTGGCAGCTACAGTTTACAAAGCAGATGGTCCTTCTGAGATGGGGTGAAGAATGAGAAATACTTTTTGTAAATACACACGATTATATATTTGGATACAAACAGAAAGCTGGTGTCTGCACTTGCATATTAATGGCATTGGTTCTGTGTGATTGATAGGTGCCTAAATTGCATTGCTTTAATTTTAGGCAGCAGATGAGGGTTAAATGCAGTAGCAATTTCTAGACACACTTGGAGCTGACTGTGCAGATCATTATGTTTAACTTAGAAAGTGTTTTGTTTACAGTTAATATCAGCTTTGTTAGTAACTACCTATTTGACCCTATCTTGTGCCTCTGCCTTAATCTGATGAATTGTGATTTGATTACTTGTAAGATCTATATGGTTTACGTGTTTTGTCTGTAGCAGGCTCTAGTTAAACGGACTGGGAGAACCAGCCTGTGTTCTTACAGAGCAATGAAGCAAGTTTTCATATCCAGAAAAAGTCACTATAGCAAAGCATGTGGGGAAACTTCCTACTTAGGGCCCACTCCCATACCCTAGAACTCAAATAAAAGTAACCAAATATCCTCTTCCTGCTCCCAAATATGCAGGCCAGTGTCACAAGTTTTGAAATATGAACCATGACTTTATTAATATGCAGGAGCAGCAAAGGGACCTGAAAGAGATGTTCCTTTTCCTTAGAAAGACCAAATTTCCAAGTAAACTCCACACCTGCATTCCCCTGAGTGTGATGAGTCATTTGTGCCTCTATGAGTACAGTTTCCTTTAGGCAACCTCAGGGCAATACACCAAATAGCTCCCCAGGACAGACTTGTGGCCCCATACCAAAGTTTACCTTAAAGAATATTGTTAGGGCTGAAGGGAAAAGGGGACATTAAAGATCTATCTCTGATTTTAATGATGTCAAGTGATTATGCTGTGATGTTAAAAACATCTTGCAAGACAGTATGGGCAATTGGTCCTTCAGCTGCATGGAAAAGAAAATGATTGCACAGTGTGGGACAGAGGCAGGATTATGTTTTCTCCTACGTAGTTGATCAATCTGCCACCTCATTGCTCACTTAAATTCACTCATTTAATATGAAAACAATGATGATCATTGAGAAAGCACCGTTACTGATACAGCTGCATTGGAGCCTGATTGGGTTCACTGACGCAGGTAAAAACTCATAATGAGGGCAAGAATTAGTTTATTTGGAATTAGTATAAGGGATTTCAGTTGTGCTTTTTCAAAATTATCTCTTTAAACATTGAAAATGATTACTAGATGCTAGCTTCAAACTAGCAACATTTTACAAGTGAATTAAAAATGTGTACTGATAACTTTGCTGTGCTGCCAGTGAGAGCTTGAAAATTTTGAAAGAAAAATAATAAAACTACCTCATAAATAACTTTACAGCACTTCAACATAGAGCAGACAACCAAATAAATACATCAAGTGCATGCTGCATTGAGTTACTTAGTGTTTATCGCAGTTATTTCTATTCTTATTACTTAGTACGTGGACTGATAATATAAAACAGTATAAAATTCAGAACGTGGTCTTGAACTCTGCTCCAAAGCTTTTGGTAAGAGAGAAATGACACCTTTACTCAACATAGATTATAAAATGACCTAAAACTCTGGAGGCCTCTGTGCAGAGGACCTCCAGGGTGAGTACACAAGTCTGAAACAATAATGAGCTCTCTACAAGGTTGGCTGCAGGAACTTATCTGTCATTCTGACATACTAGAAGAAATCTACTGGAAATGTTGGTGGCAAGAACATGAAATGGACTTGTTGAGATTTAAGATATCCAAAAGCAGATAAACGTGAAGACATTCCATTAATCAACCTGACAACAGGAAAATCCAGACGGAGGGAAACTATACAGCTGTCTGTATACAGACTCAAAGAGCATGGCTCATTACTATTTTTTCTGTCTACATTCTAGTGCTGGAGTGTTTCTTGAGCTAGTCTCACGAAGCTCATGTATAAAACTGGCTGTTACATTACATAGTAGCTTATTTTTATAATTGTCTTTTATTCTTTAGTGTACCTGACCATCTGAGTCTTGCTTTTTTCTTCCATGCAGCACTGGAAACAGCAGGACACAGTGCCTGAGGAACAGTGAAAAGCAAGAGGGCTTGTGTACATGGCAGGTGATTCCTAACTACCTAAGTGTGCTGCCAACAGATTTTTATTCTTGTCATTGTACTCAGTAAGGCAAAGCCTTTCTCTGCAAGCTCATTACTCTGAAGTCCTGGGCTTAGCTGCAGGTCGCACAACCATTTGTCAGTATGAACACAATATATTTGGACAGGTAGGTGAAATACCATAGGCTGAGACATCAATGAAATTTGCACAGTGACTTTATCACCAGTCAGTATAATATGTGGTATTTTAGATCACCTCCTTGATACAGTATGGCTTTTATCTTCCTGGTATTTAGCAAAAAATTCTAAACAAACTGTGGATGTCTTAGAAAACTTACATGTTTTCAGTCTTTTCTCTACATTGAGCAAAGTGACAAACTCTTGAAGCCATGAGAAGAGTCACAATAAATAACTTGCATTGGTCTACTACTGTTAGCAACGTATATCTTGTAGTTTTTTTGACTGTTTAAAACTGAATCCCACATTTAAACTATGCATAGTATTACATTTAGTGTAATAAACATTCCCTTGTGCAGAAGGATAGCAACAGCCTTTAAGCCATTGGCATATTTCTCAAATCTGTAATTCCTCTATCAGGAATTTGCTGGGCACTGTTGGAACTGCCTCTCTGTTCATAAGGACTTGAGAATATGCAAGAATTGAAGGTACTCATGTCAGCTTGTATGATGCTCTGTCTGGTCTCCTGAAGTGTGAATTAGTGTGATAAATACTAACAAATGATTACTAAAAAATGGTATCAGCTGAAATGCCGTCTCATCTTCATTTCATCTGGAAGCCATAATCTTTGGGATTGATATAACCAACATCAATTCATGCATCCATGCCTTCACATTCTGTAACTTTCCCTGTAAGAAAGTAGTAAATAATCACATTTTACTACCACAGCCTCTGTCTGGAAAACCATTCGTGAACATGTTCAAAACAGCAGGCAACTTGAAATACAGTGGCTTAATGGAAGAGTCCAGTGATCATCTCCTGTTACTGTAGCCTTTTAGGAGTCTGTCTTCAAGACTCTGTCAGAATGTTCTTTTGTGAATTTGCATTAAGAATGGTCTTCCTGATGTGTGTTACGAGGATGCGCAAGATCAAGAGGGAAATGATTGCAGAATAACCCCAGGTCTTCTCCATTTTGATTATCAAATATCATTAAAACCATTCTGGCATCTTCCTAGTCTTCCTTTCTGAATCCAGGAGCAAAGTCAACATCCAAGACCTAGGAAACATGTCAGATGTATCAAAAGCCTGCAGTGCACTGCTTCATTCTTTTCCTGCTCCATGCCCTAGTGCCTGAGGAAGTCTGCTTGTGCTCACTGGGATCTCCAGCAGGAAAACTGCAGGTGGACTGGGCTCTTGCCTCCTGAAAGACAGAGGAGGCCATAAGCTTGAACTTTCAACTTTTAAACTTTACATGCAGGTCTCTACTTAGTGGCTCTGTTTCTGAATAGCTGTGGCAATGAAGGCCAGGACTAGGATCTAGAACAGCCCTAAAAGGGCAGAGTATGCAGTTCATACATCACAACTAAGCATTATTTTAATGACCCTAAAATCAGATAAATTTAAAAGCAAACTGCTGGGTTCCTTCCTCATAAAAAGGTCTTAAATTAGCTGTAAGGATAAAAATGGTTTCTAGCAAGTAACTATAAAAAGGAAGAGGTTACAGTTCGCTCCCTCATCTTTCCATCCTCACATCTCTCAGCATGTTCTTTCTATCCCCTATATTCTCCATCTTGCCACCAAAAGTCCAAAGTTCAACATTTATTCCTACCACAGACAGTCTGCTCTGGTGTCAAGTTTTCGTGGTCAAAGGAATCCAAATCTCTAACTTAGATTTCTTGGCATCACAATGAGCTCTCTGGCACAATGTGCTTTCATCTACTATTGGCATGATTTGCTGTAATCAGATAAGGAAGAAGGGGTAAAGTCAAGGAGACAGGAAAAAATGTCTAGAGAACAAGAAATTAGGTGGCATGCAACTGTACAAGTGAAAAGGAGAGCTAAGCAGAGTCAGCATAACTTTTCTTTATTCTGCTGTAAGAAAATTAAAGTTTCTAAAATATTGATATCTTGAAAAATGGAATGAAAAGCTGCCAACTCTCTTTAATGTCATCTAAAATCCTATGTTAAAAAGGTCTCCTGTTGCCCAAGGGTCAAAATGGCATGGATTTTTTAAACACTAAATTCATCCCATGAGTGGGTTAGCCTGGAAGAAGTAATATAATCTTCCTGCACAGGAGGCAGATAGCTGGGGAAAATGCACTGGAGAGGTGATAACTCTGGCAGTACAGAGCAGTGCTCCTTAGGGACGCTGCAGGTGAGGACCTGTGTGCCTCTGTCCAGTCCAAACTGCTGTTTTCCATTGGAAGTGGGGTATAACATCTAGGAGGGTGACTGTGGACTCTCATCACCTGTGCTAAAACACCAGCTTGTCTTTTGCAGAATAAAGTGTCTTTTAACAACTAGGTTACCTCTTCTCTAAATGAATCCACAAATGTAGAATAAAAACCTGTTCTACTATATGTCAACAGAAGAAAAAAGTCAGTGCAGAAGGTCTTTAATATTCATACAGAAGGGATCAATATCTGAATTTCTCTGCAATCCTGAAAACAGAGATATTTTGTTTATCTCAGTAAAGTACATACTGGCACTTCTAATCTAATACTTGAAATCTGGGAAGGTGACTTTTTTCCTCCAGACTTTCTGAGAGTGACAAGACTCTCATGAAGGATAACCTGAGTCCTCTCAAATATTTGATTAGAAGTACTGTAATGAGGTTTCTCATAAGACTTCACTATTTTGACATAAATGACTGCAGTTCACTTAATGTGAAATATGCTTATCAGCCATTATATGTAGATTGTTACTATGAATAAGAATGGTATGTATGCAAAAAGTCCCTCAGAATTCGCAGAATCACAGAATGTTGGGGATTGGAAGGGACCTCAAAAGATCATCTAGTCCAATCCCCCTGCCGGAGCAGGAACACCTAGATCAAGTCACACAGGAACACGTCCAGGTGGGCTTTAAATGTCTCCAGAGAAGGAGACTCCACAACCTCCCTGGGCAGCCTGTTCCAGTGCTCTGTCACCCTCACTGTGAAGAATTTTCTTCTCATATTTATGTGGAACCTCCTATGTTCCAGCTTATACCCATTGCCCCTTGTCCTATCATTGGATGCCACTGAGAAGAGCCTGGCTCTGTCCTCCTGCTGTGTTGCCACCTTTTAGAATTTTCTAGCCCAATCTTTAGCAACAAAAAATATTTGAAATGCCGGTTGTCTTTGCCTCTAGTATGTAGGTCTTTTTTACCCTGAAGTCATTGTGACTATTCTTACTGACAGAAAATTTTTCTTTTTTTTTTGCCAGAGTTCCTTCTACTCTTACGTGAACTTGTAGTTGTGAACTGGTTTCCATTACACAGTTCATTTCAAATGATTGCTTTTAGGCTATGATAACTTAATCATCTATTACATATTGATTGTTTAGAAAGAAAGAATTTTCATAGCTGGTGTTTGTTAATCTCAGTTTCTGGATAAGAAATGTGAATGTGGATTAGCAATGGAAAGTTTGGTACTTCATATTCTGCAGCTCAGAGAAATAGGGTTTTAGGAGAGTATTGCCTATTTAATGATTTATAGCTAGAAATTTGGGGAAGGAATATAACAGCCATGGGAATTCTCGAGGATGTGGTAATACAGCAAGAACAAACAAAAAAACCTTACTTATGAATTCTGGATTCATCTTTTATATAAAATGTGGAGTGCTTAAAGAATGTTATCTACTACAAAAACACTTGATATTCAGTGGAGATGTGCCAGAGTTGTCTTTCCCTTCAAATATCAGTGCTCAGCATACTTGCTGGGTCATGAGCTTTATTTCAGCACACAGTCCTTATTTGACTTTCAAAAGACCAAAAAAAGCCAACCTAAGCCTCAAAAAGGAATATGCTACATGATCTTTTCTTTGACTCTTTTGGACAGGGAAAGACTAAAAGAAATACTTTCTGTGACAAAAGAAATTTGATTTGACAGTTCCTCTGTGAAAGACTGCAGAAAAAGCAACACATTCAATGCCAAAAATGACATTAATGAAATGGTAGGCTGGCTGGTAGTGTACAGTGCTTTCCCAGAATGCCAGTGTGGTTGGTTAGTTGTTTTTTAAAATAAAATTAAAAGGCCTCCAAGTTGCCTGGCCAAATAGAAGTAGAGGATAAAGAAACCTAAACACCTTTTCAACATTGTCCTTGTATTAATGCAGCATCTTACATCATAAGACAAGCTCTTGCCTCTGTTCTTGCGTGGCGCACAGGACTAGAGGCATTTGATCATTGTAAGATGATTACTCACACAATCTCTTTTGAGAAGTGGAATTTTTGATTTCAAGTTGAGCTGTACATGTGCATGTCTTCTGAGCTGTCAGTGTAATGTTAGAGATGTGGGGCTGAGCTGCTTAAATCTTCATGGCACAGTGCTGTGTTCAGTAATGGGGAGACAGTGGTTTAGATTCCAGGAGCAATACAGTCAGTTTAACAAGAAGCCACCTTCAGGTTAATTATCATGCTTCAATTTTAAGTCTTTCATCAGTAAACTCCATATTTTTAACTTCCTTCAATAGAAAGAAATGGTTTTTAAGCCTTAATGAGGCTGATGGAGTTGATGTGTATGTGTATGATTATACTGCTCTGCTGCTCATTAAAAGTACGAAATATTATGTGATTCCTAGGTGCTTCTCCATACTCCTGTACAGTTTAAAGAGGAACAAAGATAATAGGGTATATTTTGAAATATTTATAGGTTATAGTGGCTGACAGGAGAGGCAGAGAATTCTCTATAGCCAAAAAAACTTGACAGTTTTATTACACAGTAAAGACAGTAACTAGAAGCATATGAGAAAAGACTGATGTGCTTTCCAGCCTTCTTCCATAAAACACAGCCCCTTCTATCCAGGGCAATGTTATCTTATAACCGATTTTTTTTTTTTTTTTTTCTAGTTTGTTAAACTGGGTGCTGTGTAAGGTATGACCGCGTGTGTAAAGTTGCTCCTTGTTTTCTGGAGTTTTCTTTGGTTGCAGATTCATTTGGCAAGCTTGCTGAAGCGTTCATTGATCTTGGGTCTGTCTCCACTATGTCGTGCCCATTGCACCTCCCACCTGGTTTTGGCCAGGTCTCCCCAGCTCTGCTCCCATTGCATTCAGTGCATTTCTTCTTGTGGATAGAAATGAACAACAGGTCATATCTTAGATTTCTGTTTTTTAACATAATAGGTATATAAACATGCCAGAGTTTGTGAAAGGAGGGAAAAACCTGTGTATACCTGCCAGTCAGGCTTTTGCTAACTCCTCAAATCTAACAAACAGCATCTGTCTAAACCACAATGTTTCATTTCAATCCAAGCCCAGTGCATGGATGGTTAGTCTCAGGGTGTGCTCTCCTCCCTTGGTCCCATCACACCTATCAAAACCCTTTTCCTGCAGGGAAATTGTCTTATTTATGTATTTCCTGGTTCGATATTTACCTTGCATTTCTTTCTCCTGCATGTGAGCAGGATCTGGCTGATAGGACAGATTCACACCTGATGAGCATTGGTCCTCTTAGATTCAGGTTTATTTAGTTATGGTGTTAAATAGTTATTTACCTGGGGGATATACCAGAGGCATTCTTGCCTAGATGAGCCTGCATTTTAATCTAAACTGATCAACATGAGTATTTAGATAGCCCTCAGAAAGGATGGGCTTCTCAGACTGAAATGGATCAGGGGCCCTGCTGTGACAGGGATTCAGTCTTCTCAAGCATAAATTAACAATCTCAAGCTAGTGGAAGTTTTTACTGGTCTATATACACCTCCAAGTATGGCCATTACATAGTCCAGGAATCTGATGTCTTGCAGAATCATGCGATGCTGATTCTTCCTGATCCATGCCCATAGGAATTGCTATGTAATGGAAACGTGTTTAATGGTGGTTGGTGCATCATGGATGGTGCAAATTGAACTTGTGAATTCAATTACACATGTTCATACTGTCTTGAGGCACAGCTTTTGGAGGGGACCTCTTTTTATATGCAGGACCAAGAGCATGGAAGGTGAATTATCTTAAATTATTATTTTGAGGGTGGTATAAAAATTATTTTAACCTGTACGGATAAATGTGATGTAAGCGAGTAATATAGCTACCAGTATTTTAATTTAGCAGAGTTGGTCAATGTGCAGCGTTGCTGTGCTAATTTGTCTGGAAATTTGCACCAGAAAATGGTTTAGGAAGGGCAACTGTGGCAGGGTCAGACCTGGACATTGTTTTTCTCATGCCATTACTACACAAGCACAGCACTTTTATCCTGTCTTGAGGAGGCCAAATGCTTTCACGGAGCTCTGTCAGGATTTACTGCATACCTGTGGCATACCATTTCTGGAGATGATGTGGTAACCCACATTTTTGGTATGACTATGAATGAAAAAAATTGTTGTCTTAGATGTGTTTGATAAATCTGATTTTCCAAGGCCATGGGAGATCTTCAGCTCACTTGTAATAGTCCCATTGTGTCAAAAAAAAAAAGCAAGTGTGGCCTTTCCTTCAACTATGTTCCACCAGTCTTTAAAAAAAAAAGTGTGTGTATATTTATTTCAATGTGTGCAATATTCCAGCTCCTCATGAAAATGTTCTTGCTGTCAGATCTTGACAATAACTGTGCTATTTTAAAGGCTCTACACTTTCTATTCAATGTTGCTGCCTTTATTTCTCTGATCTATGCAAAATCTCATATTTTAACCTAATGAAATGAAAATTTAAACACTACATGTCACTTGTTGGAGGAAGAAAAAACTTGAAGTATTTCAGCATCCTGGTAAACAAAAGGGCACATTCTGCAAGGAGTGTTTGAAATGCACATTAGACATGTTAGAAAAGTTTGTCTGGAAACTTCGGCCCAATTTTATTTTGAACTGGGGAAAATGATAATGCTGGAATAATTTTGAAATTGTGTTTTCTATTTGCTTTTCAAAGCCTTTATCTTAATCTGGAGGCAGAATTCTAAATTGTACTCTTCTATAGGTACTTTTTTAAAATAAGAACTGCCTTAATTCATCATAAACTCTCATTTCTTGCACTTTTAAGTTGCATGGAACTTGATCATGTTATTGAATGTGTTTGCTTTGAAGGGAAGACAATGCGAATATTCTACACGTGTGCTGGCCACATTGCATACAGATGTTTCATGCTGCTGTAGAAAGAAAAGACCATGCTTGTAGAGAAAGTATCGGTGCCATCACACATTCCTGTTCACACAGTAAACTCTGCTTTCTTTTTAGCTCCCTCCATTTAAAATCCTTGTCTTTGTTTCCCACAATGATGTTTTAAAAGCTGCTACCCGTCGATTTTTGCTCCCTGTAAACATGATTTTGATACATATGCTTATAAGAACTGCTTTTTTCAAATCTGGAGTGTATTTTAAGAGGGTCTGTTTTTCTTCTGTACTATTGCTTGTTGCCAATAGGCACATCGAGTGCGAGGCTATTGTTGCCTTTTATGTTTTCCTTGCTACTTGTTGTCGCAGGCAATCTTGAACGCATGTGGCACTTCTGAAAGCCTCACCAGCCTTGGAGCACAAAGCTGAGCTTGCACACTTCTCTGAGGACTGCCTAACATGTGGCAAGCGCATCCTGGGCTGAGGGAAAGCTTGTCCCTTTGCTGGATTTGTGTGTGTCTCTCTGTCTGTAGGTGGCAGTGGGCATACGCAATGCAGCAGCGCTTCCAACGCCGGGGCACAGAGTGAGGAGCTACTTGCAGGTTCCTCCTTTCAGAGCTTTTTTCTTTCCATGGTGTTTTATATTTTTTTTGTTAAATGAAATTCTGCAGGGCTTTAAAGATTGAATCTCTTTGTAAGTGTTGTTGACCTTTTAGCAAGAAAACCTCTGCTGATTTCTTCTCGTTCCAGATGCTGATGGTTTATATCCATTCTCTAAGCTAGCATTCATTTAACTATAGTAGGGGTGTATTTGAAAATCTATTTTTTTAAGTGGGGAAAGGTTATAAGTATAGTTTCCATATTATTGAAACAGAACATGCAAATTTTTCATTCCTTTCCCTTCTGGAAGTATTTCCTTCTGCTGTTCAGCCAGCCTTTGAAATCGAAGGCTGTGTGAATGTCTGTTTTAAAGGTATCCTTTAAAGCCAAAAGACTTGCTGCTGTTTCACTGGGCATCTGAAGCCCTAGGGAGGAAAAACAAAGGATGTGGAGAAAGAGCAGGGTGGCTGCTCCCTGGATAGGTGAAGGTGGGAGTGTTCTCGAGGTGTGTGCTGGGGAGAGGAGATGGATGTCTGCAATGGAAGGCCAGCCTGGCCGGCAGAGAGGCAGTGGCTTGTGGCAGGGAGCAAAAGAAAACTTCTAGGACTGCTGATGAATGAAGTCAGATGTGAGGACAGACTGTAATGCAAGGAAAATAAGAGTCTGAGGGTTTGTCTCAGACTAAACCCTGCTAGTACCAGGAAAAAGCTTGATTCAGGCTGACATCACCAGTGTATTTTTCCAGTAAGGCTGCTTAACTCCCTTTTTATAGTATCTTTACATTGCAGCTTTTCTTCTGAGCCTGATAGACATGTTGAAATATTACAAGTCTCTGGATCTGCATGCAGCAACAGTTCTTTGGTCTGATACTGAGGAAATAATGTTTAACAATTGCTGGTGGAAAAGCTGGAATGGAGGGGGAGAAATCCAATATGTTGGTGCATGTTTAGTCTCTTTCATCTTGAGTGGGAAATATGATGGGGGCTATTTCTGTCCTGTGAGAAGGTTAATCTAGCTTTTTTTATTTGTACATATTCTCCCACTTTTACTATTTCCATTACTTTAGGCTCCAGATGGGACATTACTAATTTTCAGCTCTGGTCTTTGGAGTGGTTTCAACCTCTAAAACGAGTGTAAATGAAATTAGAAAGAAATGAAAAAGCCCAAAGGAAAAAACCCATGTTGTCTCCTTGTGTATCATGTGTGCCTGCACCTGCTTTCTCCTCTGCCTTCTGAGAGGAAGCTTTTTGCATGTCATCCATACTTGCATATCTTGCAGTGTTGCAAATACATTGGAATAAATCACTCTAGGTTTTTTTTTTTTTTTAATAGCAACTACAGAGATTTTGTCAACATAAGTTCAGAACACCCCGTAAGATTGCTTTTTGTTTTCAGATGTCCTAGGATTTTTCTATTTTAAGATCCAAAAGTAGTGCCAGTGCAAATGGTCAGAGGGTCTAAGGGAAAACAAGCCAGTGTCCACTTTTCCTGCTCCTGGGCTTTAAATGTGAACAGGCAGTGTGTAAAATAGAGACTTAAGAGGAGGAGATATGAGAATGTGGTTAAAGGGTTAAGTTGGGATAAGGAATGAGAACCTGGTGCTGGTTATGTCCCTGCCTGGCACAATGTGTGTATGTGTTTGTGTTACTTCACTGTGGTGCTGAGGAGTAGGTGCACAAGCATCTGCTGAACATGACAAGCAGAGTAAGCTTGTGTCTGCCTGCACCTCTCTAGATAAGCATTTCCTTTAGAGGGTAATGTTTACCCTCAAGGCCCTCAAGATTTAGACCCCTCCTAACTTCAAGACAACCACCTATTTAAAGGTTTGGTCCCTAATCTAAATTATTAGTTTGAGGTTCCACAGTAGCTGGTGGAGAAAGGTAGATATCTGAGAGTCATCTCACTTAAACACTAGGTGGAATGAATAGAATTTGGCAAACTTTTGTTTACATTTAAGATGCAGATCTTGTACTAAATGCTGATTTAGATGACTCCAATTAGGTGAGACAAGTCCTACCTTCAAGCTACTATGGATATGTGATATTTTGTGCAGTTCCCCTCTGGTAAAAGCATTTTTCTGTCCCTGGGACATGATGAGATAGGTATGTTGAATTGTGAAAAGCCTCGATGTGGGAGGAAGGGAACGTACTAGGAGGTGAGGAAGTTGCATTTAGGTACTCCAGGGTCACTCTGGAAACTTTTTCAGATAAACAATGAATCCAATGCAATGGAAGCGCACAGGATGTGGAGCAAAGACACTGAAAAATAAAAAAAAATGTACAGGGAGAAAAGTGCATGTAAAGAGCATTCCCAAGATGCTGTTAGTGAATGAGCATGAACGGAAATGTCTTTCAGATGAGCAAAGAAACGCAGAAGTAGCAGAGTCAATTACTCCAAGCCTGGGAAAGCAATTTGATATCCAAGAATTCAGATGAAATGTTGTGCCCCTTGGAGTCAGCTTTGGCCATAAGAAGTCTGTGGAAGTAGCATTTCTCTCTCCATTCTAAATGTCTGTTATATGTTACTGGAGACCTACATTCTTTCAAAAACCAGGTCATTTTATAACAGATGTGTGCTTAATTCTAAATAAATTAGATCCTAACTTTATAAAGTAAGCTGGTAAGTGTGCCCCAGGCCAGGAGGATAAGGTAATTATTCCACACTTGAGGACCTTACCTATGTGGCTATTTTGGCTTTGATCCTGCAAGCTATTTATTTCATACCTAATCTGAAGCAGATGGGCTGTTCTGTTGAAGTCACTGCTTTCTGACCTAAAGTTTTCCACTGAACTGAGTTAGTATCAGATGAAATGTTTGACATGAAGTTAGAAAAGTAATAAATTGAATTATGGAATCACTTAGGTTGGAAAAGACCTTTTAAGATCATTGAGTCCAACTGTTATGCAAACTGAAAAGTGGTTTCTGGTCATGTTAGAATCATAGAATGGTTTGGGTTGGAAGGGACCTTTAAAGGTCATCTAGTCCAAGCCCCGTACAATAAGCAGGGACATCTTCAACTAGAGCAGGTTGCTCAGAGCCCTGTTCAGCCTGACCTTGAATGTTTCCAGGGATGGGGCATCCACCACCTCTCTGGGCAACCTGTGCCAGTGTTTCACCACCCTCTTTGTAAAAATTTCCTTTTTTACAGTCTGAATTGAGCCTCTTAGTTTAAAAACATTACCTCATGTCCTATCACAAGCAGCCCTACTGGAAACTCTGTCCCTATTTCTCTTAAAAGCCTCTTTAATACTGAAAGGCCACAATATGGTCTCCCCAAAGCTTTCTCTTCTCCAGGCTGAACAACCCCAATTCTCTCAGCCTTTCTTTATAGGAGAGTTGTTCTATCCCTCTGATGATTTTTGTGGCCCTCCTGTGGACATGCTCCAACAGATTCATGTCCTTTTTGTGCTAAGGGCTCAAGAACTGGACACAGTACTCCAGGTGGGGTCTCACCAGAGCAGAAAGGGGATCACCTCGCTTGACCTGCTGGCCATGCATGTTTCGATGGAGCTTAGGATGCAATCTGCTTTCTGGGCTGTGAGCATACGTTGCCAACTCATGTCCAGCTTTTCATCCACCAGCTCTCCCGAGTCCTCCCCAGGGCTGCTCTCAATCCCCCAACCTGTGTTGATACCAGGAGTTGCCCCGACCCAGGTGTAGGACCTTGCACTTGGCCTTGTTGAACCTCGTGAGGTTCACCTGGACCCACTTCTCCAGGTCCCTCTGAATATCATCCTGTCCCTGGGTGTGTCCTGCTCCCTACAGGTGCGGGGGCGGCCGCTGATGCTTCGGCCCCGCCTCTTCAGCGCCTCTCGCGATAGCAGCAGTCGCGACCGAGGGACCCCCGGGAGCACCGGGACCCGCCGCATCCCTCCGGGCAGGGTCGGAGCTGTTCCCCTTGGCGAGCAGGTATGTCCTGCACCTCCTCCAGTTGTGATAACCTTCCAGGTGTGACCGCAGTGATTGCTTTGATGGCCAAGTGCCTCCTAGTAGAAGAACGGGATGATGTAAAAAATTCTTTAATGATTTCCTTGGGTTTTGTCCTTCTTAATATTCTTATATTTTTTTTTTCCTACCAAATGTCAGTCTGAAGAGACTTGATACACAGTAGTGGAAGTGAGAACATTAAGTGATGCTCAGTGTTAGGTAGGATGTGCAGTGGTTGTGTGTTACACCATGGCTGGTTGTGAATGGCAGCCCAGGAAAGGTGGAGCAAAGAGTAGACCAGGTTAACTGCTGGGCTGACCTATGAACCAACCAAATGAGAGAGCCAGGACTTCTATGCCTCTTGAAAGGTAATGGTGACATTTTCCTGATAGCGCAGGTTGCTTTTCTGATTGCTACACTTGACTTCAGAAATGAAGGGATGACTGAACTATCTAAAGGTTAATTAAAAGAGGAATATGAAATAAAGGCCGGATCTTCCCTCCTTTTTCATCTAGAAGCTTGCTGAAGGTCATTTGAATTTTAAGTCTGTAGGACTGAGCAGTGAAGGTGATGTTAAAACAGGGCTCTGAGCTGATTTTGGTTGTGGTCTGAAATCTTTTAGCTTCATGTAATGACTGCTGTTTGTGTGTGATTTGTAACAAAGTTCTAAGTATAATCTAAGACCAAAAAGACTCATAGTTATTGAACCCTAAGTTTTGCAGGTGATGGTACCATAAAATGCAGACACTGGCTAAGAGTGTGGGTGATAGACCAGAATCATCAGACTCATTTTGTGATAAACAAGTTTGACAGGTTTTATGGCAGGCATGTCTGTCTTCTGTTGCATGTTTCACTTTTGTTTTCTGACCAGAACCATTTTTTTCATTAAGCAAGGATATTACAGGTTGGTAATATCTTCTGATACCAGCTAATGTAGGTTTCTGGTCCCTGACTAGGTGTTACAGCTATGCAATGAGACTTTGTGATGCTTTTGTCTCCTGGCTCCAGTGGTAGGAAAGGATCTGCAGTGAACTCTTTGGTCAGGGTCATCTTGGTTGTAGCTCTGGGGTGTGTGACACAAGCTGCACTTTCTCCATGGTCCGGGTGTTGCAGTCACCATCATGAGCTATGCAGCTTACCTGACCCACAAATATGTAAAGATCATGACCGTGGTGGTCTCAGGTCTCTGCAATGCACAAGGGCAGAGATCTGGGTTACTGATCATTGCTTTACTATAAATTGCTACAGAACTCTAGTTCTGTACAGTAAAAGAATTTTATATATTTATATATAGATACACGCAAACATGTCAAGTTGCTACAAAATTACCACTAGAAAAGCACATATAAATATAACAAGTAAAGCATACATATGTATATTACAAGTTATAACAAAATTTCAACTTCTGAAGTATTTACTTGTAAACGTTTGTTTGGGTGCACCTATAAATATATTTGTGAGATATTACTGGTAAAACACCAAACTGCTCCTAGAAGTGGGCTAATCAATGATGCATTGCCCCAACCTGAAGTCTCACTTAAAGATGGCCCACATCACAGAGGCCAGAGTCAGACAAATGTCCCTGGTCAGGGTCCTATCTATCTGGGAGCTCTTGTGCAGAGAGGCTCCTTTTGGGTAGGTAGAGAGTTACTTTTTATACCTTTTTGGTGTAGGTACTTCAGTGCCTGTAGGACATCAGTTCCCAGAATAGTTGCTGCTGAAGCCTGTTTTCCTGGGAGGCAAGTTCGTTGTAGCAGTTTTTGTCCTGCCAACTATTCCCATTCAAGGAGGTTTAGGGTGAGTTTATCAGCTTCTCTGTCAGTATGTTTACTGGGTCGCCTTTGTGGCAGCTCCGTCACTAGACATAGATCATGACACTATGAATAACTAGAGGTGCTTACAGAACTTGTGAAAACCCCAAGATCTAAGATGATGACATAAAATGCTCAAAAAAGATACTTCTCAAACTTCCTTGGAGTTTTTGTTTTTTGTAAGGAACTCTTCATGAAGTAAACAATCACTGCAGCTATTTTCTCTCTCTCAACCTTGACTTCCTCCTCTTCTGTCCAAGTGGATTAAAAACAAGCCAAGTGGTTTGACTGCAGTGTTTTAAATGGTACATTGTGTTCATTTTCATAGGTATGGCATTTGAGATTCACTGGTTTAAAAGTTTATGGCTCACTTCACAAACCTTGAGAACATAAAATTGATAGCTCCTTAATGTACTAAGGAGCTTGTGATTTGGGACCTCTGGGGTTAGCGTCTGGTATCTAAAATGTTATGCATTTAATGTTTTCATAGTCAATGTGTTTCAACCAATCCTTATAATCTATTTCATAGAGGCAGCAATACATCTTATTTGCTTAGCCTAAAAATCCTATTGATGCTGGAGACCTACAAAGTGGTATTTGAGCCTGTTACACCTGTGTAGTAAATCTGCCAATCTGGAGGTATAACCAAACCATCAACTGTTGGTACTTGTGTGCAGACATTGAGAAGTCTTGTTTTCCAGTAGCTACATAATGAAAGCAACAAGCAATGAATGAGTCAAGATGATACATAAGCTCCATTATTATTTAATTAGTCTTTGCATTTTCAGTGGTTTGTGAATTTTGTGTGGAATGGTAGGAGGCAAAATCAGACCATCCTTCAGAATTCTTTGCCTAGAATATATGGACCAGTCCTCATTCCTCTGTAGTCTGAGTATAGTAGAAAAGACAAATAAGAAAATGACTTGTAATTTGAGGTAATGAAGTGCTGGGGCCTGGGTTGTGGGCCCTGAGTTGGAGTTGACCTATAGATGAGTCACAACCCATCAACATGTTTTGTTCCTCAAGGCCCCAGAAGCAGAAATCTGGCCCGCCTGTGTCAGGCCCCACCTTCCCCCAGGTGATCGTGGTTGGGATGATGGGCGAGGGTAGAGTTATATCAAGCAGGAACCAACAAGTTTGTGAGAAGCACCACCAAGGAGCTGATCAGTTTGAGGAGGGTACCTGTGGAAGAGAGTTCCTGTTGGGGGCAGCTTGTTGAGCTCTCTCTCAGTGGTGTGTTCCCCCTTGGCTGATTCAAGACAGAGAAGAGCAAACAGATGTAGAATAGAAGATGAAGGTATGCTGAGGGGATGTTGCTGAGTTTGGTGTTGGCCTGAGGAAGAAGAGAGCAAGCAGCACAGGTAACAATAGATTTTTCAAAATACCAAAATTATTTAGGTGGCCAGCTTTTAATGCTGATGGAAGGACATAAGCATAAATAAGGTAGCCTCCTAGGAAACTTAGGCTATAAAATTGTTTTTGTTTAGGGTTTAAGAAACTTCTGAAAATAGTTCTTGGCAAGATGGAGAAGCTGTAATTCTGAGCTCTGAACGTGACAGGTTGACATACTAGGCACATGGAAAATTTAGTGGAAGGGAAAATAATGAATGCCATACAGTTGTACCAAAATGGAAAACATGCAGAAAGATAAACTGGGCCACATTGATAGTAAAGTAACATTTTGTGTTAAATTGTGGTGTAGCAAAACTGGTAAGCCGATAGCATGGAATCAGTGTGGACCTAAGTTCTAAATCTTGACATTTTTAAAACAAAGAGCAGTCTGTTACTACTGAGCTAACCAGGATGCTTATGCTAAACTCGATGTGTTGAGAGGGCTCAAATTTATTCTCTTCTGGGTAACTTATTTTTGCTAGTAAATAATTTTCCTAAATAATTTGGATTTTTATTTGGTGGAAATTATTGTAAAAATGGGGCCTTTTACTTCAGATTACAATGGAAAAAAAAATCTATACTTGTCTTCAAGTACAGCCATTATTACTTCTTACAAGGTCACTGATGTTCAATATGTTCTAAAACTTCAAATCTCATGGCAGATATTGTGTTTTTAAAGCATGTTTTAGACTTTGCTCAAAGCCTAAGAATAGCAGTGAGGAGCAGAAGGTGTGGAAATGCAGGTTGAGAACCAGCATATGCCTTGTGTTCTCATTTCTGACAGTTATAATTTGCTGATGCTTAATATTGCTGAGAAAAGCAGCTGTGCTCATTTGCTGTTGATGTCTCCTACTACTGGGAATGTAACTAAGCTCTTCCTAGAGTTATTCCTGTCCTTTTCCTTGGCTTTTGGGTCCTTGTTGTTTTGTGGACTTTTTAATAAAGAGCTTTTTCTGCTCATTTTTTTAGTGGATATATGTTTTGAGAAATCCACAGATCAGTCTTTCCAGTTATGACTAGCTTTATTAGTATTATAGCCCAGTGATTTGCAATATGTCTCAGCTGTAAGAGTTATTAAAACTTTTCCAAGATTGGCATCCTTGGACAGAGAGCCAGTCAAGCCCAGAACCTGTGTTGCTGTAAGCAGACTGTTAATAAGAGATGACTGAGGGATTTCAATCAGCTGCTATGATTGATGGAAGGGGTAAAGTAGATTGTCACATCAAATAAGGACCAGAAACTTCATGAAGGGAGAATTCAGTTGTCTCTCTATAGTCATTTGACCACAGCATTTGACCCCCACTAAGTAGATGGGAGCTCTCAGCAGGAATGTCAGAGATTCTCAAAGGAAATCAGAGGTGGTTGAATGGCCACTAACACTGGTAGTTTTCAAAATGACCTGTAACACCTGTAGAAAACCTTTGTTTTGTACTAGTAAAGTGCATATCTGGTTTAGTCTTTGAAAAGCTTTTGTTTCAACTATAACATAACCCCAAGCAGGGTAATGATTTGCTCTTTAAGTGCTTCATTTCCAGAGAAGCCAGAATAAATGGTCAGAATCTTTCAGTTAAATTTCCAATTAAAAATTCAAGGACACATGGTGTGATGCTGGGTGTTTTATGGTTTGACAGTACTTTGTCCAGTATTACTGGGAACACTTCAAGTAAACTGTGAAATGGGTAGATATTTGAACTCTGAGAAAGGTGTGGGGGTTTTTTTGCAAGTGGTGAGTCTGTAGACCTGGTGGCAGGTGCAACTAGGCACCACCCTCTCAGCTCTGCGAGGATAGTGGAAGAAGGATCACAGGAGCACTCATGGAAACCTGGGGCTAAGGCCATGATCTGAAACAAAAAAATGTGTGAGTTAAAGCAGCGTATGGGGCCAAAAGAGCAGCCCAAGTGCCCAGCAGGACACATCCACGATGAACACTCAGGGCAAACATGCCCGATGCTGGAAGTTTTGCTTGACTTTACACTCTTTGTTACTATAATCCAAGCAAACATTGAAGTGTATACTGAAAAGACAAGAAAGTTCCCCAGGAGTGTTCTTGTTCTATCATTATTAACCAATCCTGTAATGCTTTCTGATATTTTTCTGCTAAAGAGCAGAGTGATGAATAAATACTTTGAAAATCAATAAATGTGTTCAGTATGTACTTATTTGGAGTCCATGATTAATTAACCTTGTTAATTCAGTACTTGGTGTGTTCACTGGGATTTTTTTTTTCCTGAAACAAACAACCTCCTCTCCTTTTCTTAGGGAATGTTATTGGTAGCAAAGTCAGGGCTTCTCTGTCAGTTCTGAGCCAAGTTCTGAATATCCCTGAATGCTTAGGGGTAAATTTCTAGGCTACATCATTACAGAAGAACTGTATGGAGAATACAATAACTTTTTTTCTTTTTTTTTTTAATACAAAGTGCTTGGGGAGTTTACCCCTGAGTATTCAAATTAGTCATTAATCAAAAAAGCAATTTGTTGGACACTTGAAAATCATTATGAATTTAAAGGGCTTAGATTCTATTTTAACGGATTTTAGCCAGCAAGAAAACTTCAACTATCACTAGAGAATACCCAATCTACACAGCAATTTAAACACTGTATCTCCAACAACCATATGTGGCTTAATTTCCACAGCTTTTTGTAACCTATCTTATTATATAGTATTTATTCACAGAAGGGAAATATAACCTTCAGTAAAACAAGCATGTTAAATGTGTTGGACCTGGTGTGTTCAAAGGCAGTCTGCAAAGTTCCTCAAAGTTGATGTGAAGCATCTTGCCATGAAGTCCAGTGGCAGCTTCAAGCTAAGTTTGTGTATACTTGTATAGAGGCTCTGCAGGGAAAAATGTGTCATTGGTGGTAGACAAAGGCTATAGTTGTTTTCAGAATGTTATTACTTGCTCTCTTATGTACTGTGAGTTTTATCCAGTGTACCTTTAAAGGAGCATTTCAATATGGTACTTAATAATCCTACCCCCAGAAAACTGGCAATTAATGAGCAGCTGTGAAATTTGCTGTTCTTTGGTACAGATGTGTAAGATCTGGAGCACCTTCCACTGAGGTGCTCTAGGAAAAGGTTTAGAATTAGCATTGCTACAGAGGTATGTAGCTGCAGAGACCCCCTTAGTGGGGAGGAGATGGCAGTTATAGTAATGTAAGATTCAGAATTTCTGTATCTTTTAGTCCTAGTCTTGAGAAAATGCCTGCATATAGATATTGTTTTACTAACCCATATGAGTTTTGTTATTTGGGTGCATTTTCTTAGAAAGGATTATTTGCACTTGCTATATAAAAATGTGAATGTGTTTCAAAATGAAATGGAAATCATTAGTCATATAAAACACCTTCCTGTTTTTTCTTGTCTGTAGCAACAAAACCCTCCTTCCTAGAAGAGCTTTTCTTTTCCTTGATGTAAGGCAATAAAAGGCATTTCATGTTTAAAAAACATATATATATTCTGTCCTAGATTCCTCATGGAATTTTTGTGAAGGTAATTTACTATTGCACATCTGATATTTCTACATTGGCTCATATATATATATTACATATATATTTCATGTTCTTGTTTTTGTTTCTGTGAGGGCGAACAAACATTCCCAAGAGTTACAGGGTGAGCAAAAATCTTTGCCTTATTGAAAAATGCCTTTGTTTTGTCTTAGCTAAGGTTCACTAAGTTGGAGTTTGGGCCAGTCAGTAAAAAGAATGTATGGATCCATCTGCATTTCTACAAACATTGCACAGACCAGGTGCAAATTAGGAAATTTGATAGGTAAATGATCAATTGGGTAGAATTATGGTATCAAAGAATTGTGTAGGTTGGAAGAGATCTTTAAGATCATCAAGTCCAGCCATTTAACCCAGCACTGCCAGGTCAGCACTAAACCACGTCCCTCAGCACCACATCTACACGTCTTTTAAATATCTCCAGGGATGGTGACTCTGCCACTTGTCTGGGCAGCCTTACAACTCTTTCAGTGAAGAAACTTTTCCTTGTATCCAGTCTAAACCTCCCCTGGCACAACCTGAGGCCATTTCCTCTTGTCCTATCACTTGCTACATGGGAGAACAGACTGACCCCCACCTTGCTCCAGCCTCCTTTCAGGTAGTTGTAGAGAGTGATAAGGTCTCCCCTGAGCCTCCTTTTCTCACAGCTAAACAACCCCAGATTGTCTTCAATAGAGGTGGAAAAAGCTCAAAACCATTTCAGAAAGTGTATATAGGATTTGTAGAAGCTTTTACAGAAATAATGAAAATATTACACAATATTATGGACAAAAATACAGACAATCCTGAAAGATCAGTATTGCCTCATTCTGCTGAAAGTCCTTTTATTTTTCCTTCTAATTTCTCTGTGAAAATTCCATGAGAGAAAAGTATTGTCTGCTGGGAAACACTGATTAAAAATGTAGGAAATACTTAAACATCACCCTCTGAATATAAATCTGACTGAAGTAAATATGAAAATGACACTGAATTTCAGCATGCATAAGGTCACGGCCTTTGTAGGAAAGCCTGTGGTTGCACAAGATATGCTTGAGTTCCACGTATTTTAAAATATGCCTTTAAAACATACAGTGTGGTATAATGAAAGCAAAGGGTAGAGTTGAACTTGCATCCATAGCAAGTACTATAGGAGACTCCAGTGGCACATAAGCTGCAGTACCACCCAGTTCTTATCAGATAAATTACTGTTGGCTCCACAGTGGCTTCATCCACCCTCATTACTCTGTTAAAGGAGAAAAAAATATTTGGCTGAGAAATGTTCATAAATGCTATGGTCCCACAAGGCAAAAAACAGTATCCAGGACCAAGCCTAGAAATATGAGTAATCACAGGAGACACAGGAATATTTTAAAAACTCTTCAGCATTTATAGTTTTCCAGAGCATGCAGATTTCCAAAGCTTAACCCAAATTACCAGTATGAAGGAAAATAAATATAGTGGAGAAGCCAATAGATCTTCACAGGCAAAAGGTGTAGTTGGTGAAGAGGTTAAAAACATTATTCTGGAGCATAATACTTTTGCTCTGTAATAAAATATTTGTTTCAGGTAATTGAAATTTTGTGTTGGGGATCAGCACATGCCAAGTTATCAAACTGGGATTAACCAGAGTAAGAAGGGATCTGCAGAATTCCTGTAAGTGCTCAAACATCCAAGGGAAATTTTACTCCGACCTATAATTTTGACAATTACAGCATGGTTGTGCCCAGATCTCATACCTCTGCACTAACACATTTTATCTATTGGCATCTAATTGGAATTAACAAATACTGTATTGGCGATATCTTCTCTGTAAAGTATATCTGTAAAAATTGTGAGATGCTGTGCTTTGTTTTTGCCATTTCTTGATGCAGAAGTGATACTTGTATATACATTTGTCTCAAACATGTAACAGGATTGTGTCTCACTATGTCTTTTCTCTGCCATCCAGTTACTCTGCTGGAGTGACCAGCAGCTTTTTATTCAGTCTGCCTAGACAGATTTCTTCCCACAAAAGCTAGAATGTGACAGAAGAGGAGAATGTATGCCAGGATCTTGTGTTGCTGTCATGAGAAGGAGTAATGCTGCTGCATCACTCTAACAAATTAATTGGACACCATTTAAGAAAAATAAATGGAAGGCAATTATTCAGAGAGTAGTAAACGGCAAATGATATAACAGGAGAGATAACAGAAAACTGCAGAGTGATACTTTTACATTTTGTGTTCTTATTGCATTTAGATCTTCAATTCTCTAAATGCTTATTTCAGTTAGTATAGTAATGCCTTGCTGGTCATCCAGCAGCTGATCTAAATATTTTTAATTGGATCTCATAGCACTAGTTTTGCCAACACTTTGGACCTCAATATTAGTGTGTTATCTCTTGACTCTGTTGCTAGATCTGTCTTTGAAGTGCTTGGTCTCCCTGATCTCTGACATTGTCCAAATAAATGCAACTTTGTGTGGCTCTATATAGAAGTATAAAAGAACTGCAGGACATCCTTTAATAGATCATCAGTAGGACTGATGTGTAATAACTTCAGAAGAAATCAGCTTGCTTCAGAGAAAGAAACAAAACAGTCATATCAAATATTTTCAAATTTTTTTTTCCTAGAACTTAAAAATAAACTTCCTGACCATCATGCATGAATGCTTGATGTCTTTATAGTGGTTCTGACATTTGGAAGAAACCTGTACCACTGCTCTTGTCTATTGTACTTGACATGCTATATGTTTAGGATAGAGTTAGTTATGGATTCTTTGGAGAAAAAGTTTTAAAAGTAATATAGACATGTGGGTATATCAGTAAGACGACATGACTCCATGGGCAGTAGAAGCTGGCTCAGAGCAAGTTCCTTGCTCAATATTTAGTATTGATTAAGTAAGATTTGGAAATGTTTTCTTTTTTTGAATGGTAAGAAAAATGAAGCAGAGATGCACACCAAGTGTAACATTTCCTTTTCAAGTATTAAAACAATATATTGAAGAAACTTTAATTTGAAGAAAAAGGAAATTCCAATATCTGAATAACTGAATTCAAGAGCTTTTGGAAGAGATCTGGAGTTTAGAAAGAATG
>VYZX01006034.1:41034-59569 GCA_013401335.1 Brachypteracias leptosomus | reverse complement strand
GGTGGGCCGGGGTGACGGGGCTGGCCGGGCCCCTGGCGGGCTGCGGGGCGGGCCTCCCCTCCCTCCTTCCCCTGCCCAGCGGGCGCTGTCCGGTCCGGGAGCCTTGGGCCTCGCTGAGCCAGCCCGCTCCTGCCGTCCTGTGCTGCCACGGTGCCTGTGAGCGGTGGGGCGAGTGTCCCCCAGCCCTTATGTAACCACCGTGCAGGAGCCGGGGTCATAGAGCCGTGTGCTGCTACGTGATGTTAGTGATGTCTAGGCTGGTCGTGTTTAGTGAAGGGTAAGGATGGAGTAGCGCATCTCACCCAGTGATCAGTGCCTCGTACCTGCCTCCTTGACTTGTTTTTCCTTGGACTGGGAGGAGACCTCAAGAAACAAGTTCTCAGCAGTGTCTCCTTTTCCAGAAGACAGCTGAGGTGATGCAACTTGCAGTGTTTTTTTCTATATGTCAATACTTGTTCCTGTGAAGCATCTCTTGGAGCTCACTGATGCTTGTTGTCTAAGTGGCAAGTAATAGATAGGATGAGAAAGTCTGTGGCCTGAAGGGCCTGTCAATGAGGAAAATAAGCTTATAAATTCTTAAGTTAAAAGTGAGATGAGATTTATTAAGTGGAAAGAAGTGTCTTTTAATAAAGGAACTAATTAGTTTGAAAAAGTAGAGTGTCTAGCAGGCGTACACACCCTCTTTCAGAAGCGCTCTGTCTGCCTGGTCCCAGGGCATCATTGCTGTTAGTAAATACAGGCTTGAAAGTAGCTGCTACAGAAGAGAAGAAATGCCTGAGCCAAACAGGAGGTGAAAAGCAGGTTTGGGAAGCAGCCTAAATGCTGGTATGGAAAGGTATAGTTAAAGAAATTAAGATAATGATGAAGCACTGTTGAGACATGACAGTTGTGGAAGTCTTTCTTACGGATTACCTTTTTATTTGTTCAAAAATGATGAAACAGCTTCTTTTCTTTTTTCTTATACTAACCTATAATATGAAAGCCTTATCATCAGAAGACTTGAACAGTTTGAATGATGCAGACCCTTATTTTTTTAAGGTGCAGTATACTCTTGGCCCTCTGGGACTTTATGATATCCACTTAAGGTCTGAGAGTCTACCCGCATGGACCTGTTGCAGAATCTGGATATGAATTTGTATTCTGTATGTCTTGGAGACTAGAAGCCTTCAATTATTAATGAGGATTATTGCAGTAATCTATTTTCTTTTGGCACTTACTTATGATGTCAGTGAGGGAAGTGGTCACGCATTTACAGAACTGGGTAAGCGACAGCACTAAGATTTAATATTTTCCATCATGGAATTACTACAAAGATTGTATAAAAGCAATTGAAGTCAGTGTTTGGTTTTTTTCAAGAATATTTGACAGCACCCTAAGCAGATGTTTGTTAAAGAGGCAAGTGTTTATGTTTCATCTCTACATAGTCCCACTCTATAAGTAACCACTCAGCCTGCAACAAAGTGCAGCCCAGGAACTTTCTGGAACAGATGTACTGAAGACTTAAAAGTTCCACAGCTTCTCCATCAACTCATCCTTGCCTTTAACCCATGTGGAGCTCTAGTGTTCACAACATCCAGCCTCAAGTACTTCTGTGGGTGAAATACTTGCTACCTCAGGAGACCCCTCTGTCAGTTTTGAACACGCTTTCTACTGCTTCTATTTGTTATCTCCTGCTTCTTAAATTAGAAGAGACAGTGGTGGATTATTACCTATCTATCCACTTCTTATGTTTCACAAAGGCAATGACAGTAAATTGTGTATGTGTTACGATAAAACAAGATTTCCAATAAAACTGCCAAACCAAAGAACTTACCAGGAAATTTGACAAGATTTATTCTAAAGCTTCCTAATAGCACTGATCTCACCATTTGTTTTTTTTAAAATATATTGATAGTTCTGATTTCCTTTAAATCACGTTTTTTTTCTGTTATTGTGATATATTATCATGTATGCAACTTTTCTCCTAAAAAGGATGGTTCCCATATTGAATAACATCTAGATTATATTTACCAAGTGATAGGAGCCAAATTGCAGTGTTTAAGCTTCAGTGGTGTTGTGCATGCATCTGTACAGACAACTGTGCAGGATATGAAAGACAGGTAGTTTTGCTGGTTTAAATGGGGCACACTCTTAATAGTGTTATGGTTTTCCTGCTCTTAACAAACCACTGTGTAATACTGTGAGTTTTCAGTGAAGTGCTTTACTAATTTTTATTCCGGCTTACACTTTGAATGATAATATCTAGATGTCCAGTAAGGCTTGTAAACAGGTTACACGGCAAGAAGTAAGACATTCTGATAAAAGAATATTCATAATAGGAAACAAAGAGTCTTCATCTCTGGAGATACTCAAAACCCGCCTGGACACATTCCTGTTCAGCCTGCTTTGGGTGAACCTGCTTTAGCAGGAGGGTCGGGTCTGATCTCCAGGGGTCCCCTTCAGCCTCTGCCATTCTGTGATTCTGTGTAATATGAAAGATCTGAACTTTTGTAACAAGAATCTTAAGCCTGAAACAAATAGAAGTTTTCACACCAACTAGTCTACTAGTGGAAAGAATAAGAAAACTGGTTGTTTGCCTAGCTAGGATTGCACAAGCACCTGGTGCATCGTGTGGTAAGTGCCTTATTATCAGATGTTAGGTAATCCTGATGTGCCCAAACAGTGTCTAACCAGAGATGCTGCACCTCCAAGTATGGCAGCATTTTTCTCCTCAGTATCCTTGCTTTCTCCTGCTGCTACCAGTAAACATATTGTTCTGTCAGTTCTTTCCTTTTTCCATCTCATCTCCTGCTTCTGTTTAGATCTTGTCCCGTTGTCCTTTGTTTAGATGGATTCTTTAATCAAATTTCTTGTTTCTAAAAAACCCTTTATTGAAACTTTTTGTGGAAATCTGACCCCCCAGATTTTACCTCTCAAAAGAAATTGTAGCACTATTCTGAAAAATAGAAATAAATTGGAAATAAAAGGAGTATCAGATACCTGAATTGTTATGAGCACAGGCTGTGTTTATGTATGTATTTGTAGATAGTTACATGTTGTCAGTTTGACAGGTTTAATTTGGTGGGAAGAGCTGGATCCCTGTGCAAGATAGTGATACTTGAGGTGTTCCTCTTGTTTTGAGGAACAAGCCAGCAGTGTTTCCAGCATGGTGAATTGACTTGAATCCTCTTCTCTTACTAGAACATAATGTATGTCAGAGCACTGGCGTGTGCAGGCCTTCCTAGAGCACTGGTTCTGGGAGAAACTTTTTGGCTACTGCACCACTTTCTTCAGCCTGACCGTTCAACTTCCAGTCCCATCTGTCTGATTCACAGAATGATGAACATCACCGTTGCTTCTTACTGGGAAGGACTTGGACTCCAGGCCTCATACCAATAATACAGACAATTACATTAGTGAAATGACTCAGAAAGAGACCTAGTGCTATCTGGCATTATTCTTTGTAGTCTCTTGTTTGTCTCCTGTTCAGTGATTCTTCTGTTTGCACAGAGCTGCACACAGCCTGTTTGTTTTCCTATCTCTGCTCACAGTGCCTTTTGAGCCTGTTCGAGTTAGGGAATGAATATCAGCATGTCCAGCTGCTGCAGTAAACATAAGAAGGAGGTGGTAAGCAGCAAACACAGGTTGAAAGATTACTGGAGGATGCTGTTGTGCCTAGTAAGCTAGTCCACTCTAAGTAGACAATATTTTGAGCCATTCTTTTATGTCCTTGTTAGAAAGCAGGAAAACCATCAGTAACTAGAGAGCTAAGTTGAAGGTGAGATAAACAGTTGATATAAGAACACATACAAGTTGAAATAATAAAAAATAATGAAAAAACGTGTTTTGAATTCAGGATGTATGTTAGGCTAAGGGAGAATGACAAATGTGGAAAGATGGAAAAAACATACAGAAATAAGGGGTAGTTCCATAGGGAGATTCATGCTGAACAACACAGCGAAGGATGGGGGAAGCCAAGTCAAGGACAGCGTGATGCTAATTGGATTGCTGTATGGTTTTTTTGCTTTGATATCTGGTATTTGTTATGCTCTTTGAGCTTTGCATTACTTAGCGAGAACAAAGAAAGAATAGTGCTCTCCATTGAGTAGTGAATCTTACTTTGATAGCAAGTGGAAAAGGAGTTATTTAACATAAGATGAAACAGCAGTTGACTTTTACTGCTTTAGCCTGTCATTACTGCTGCTGAAAGATGGAAGTTTCTTCAAATGCTTAACTTTTGAGTTCTGTGGTTTAAATGCATTTCTAGGTTACTGTTACTTTAAATCCTTGCGGTTTTGTGTTTTGTTGAATGCTGTCCAGATTACCTGTATGACTTAAATGGCTGTCCAACAGAAATGCAGAGCTTGTAGGCTTTTTATGATGTAGGAGAAAAAATGAGAATATAGAACATATGGTTGCAGAGACAAATAGTTTTTTGCACCTTTTCAAAGTAAAAAAAGTAGTTCTTTTCCTTAGAGATATTAGGAATCAAATGATAAAGAAGCATCATCTTTTAGTGAGTAGCATTTCTTCCAAAACCTTAGACCACAAGCAAACCTATTTACATGTGCATGTTTTCTCTCTCTCAATACCATTTCAATTTCTTCTACGTGTCCTTGCTTATCTGTTCTTTAACTTTTTTTTTCCATATATCCTGCTATTTCTCCTATTGAAGCAGTACCCTGTGAAAGGCCTTGTCAACTATTCTCCTACATAATTCACATACCCATTCAATTTTGAACATGCTCTGTTTTGGGTGGTGACACATGCTGAAGTTTGAAGGCCAGTGATGTTTCTTTTCTCTGTATCCAAACATAAGTGTGATGGGTTCTTGTTCATGAAGTATAACCTTCCCACCTCTTAACTTGAGCAAGATTTTAGCCCAGTCTGTAATCGTGGTGTTATGTTTCAGCTCCCAAAATACTGATATGCAGCATAATCCTCTTTCAAATAAACAGCTAAATAGCATACTTTGCAGCATTTACTGTATCTGTGACAGTTTCCTCATGCTAACCATTCCCAACTATGATTTATTTCACTTTGATTTTCTAATGCAGAATTCTTGCTTTTTGCTTGGTTTTCCTGCAGACAGCTGGGAAAGCTTATTTATAAGATTCTCTTGATGTGAGTCTGCTGTTTCTTTGAAATTTTCTGGTCAGAAGAGACCTGGCATAGTTTCCCCCTGAAACCTTCTTTACCATGAAGACTTTGTACTTCAGCAGCAGCTTTTTATATTCTCACATAGATACTCTGTGTTTGCTTGACTGAGGTTTTGCTAACATTGCAGTCTAATCTCAGAACATGTATTTGAAGTGTGTTTATTATGCCCACCACCTTCTGTTTATTCCTTTGAGATTTCAGTTTTAAACTTCCCAAGATTTTCTTCTGGGTCCAATACTTCAATGCAGTATTTAGAGGGAAAGTTGTCTCCAAAAGTTACTTCATTTGTGTAGTACATCTCAATACTGTGTGCATAAGAACAATTTTTTCTTCCTTTGGGACTAAAAAGTTTCCCCAAATATTATTTTCTTTTCTGGAAAATACCTCATGTTTCACCAAATTAAACCATTCTATTTGTTTTCATGTAAATGAAGCAATCATTACTTCCTTGAGTGTGCTGGTTTCCTTAAGCAATGAATTGTCTTGCTTATGTCTTTTTACGGGTGAGTTGCTGGGAGTGTAGCTGCCACTTACTTGTAATCTATGGGATTCTCCATCTTAATTATGCTTATGAGATTACTTTAAAAACCAAACACATGCACAGTCCTTTGGGGTCATTTTTGTGTTGGTAGCTCTGAACAGTTCACAAACAGTTTGTGATGCTTTAGCTCTTACGAAAAAGTGAAAGCTGACCATCTAGGTATGATTAAATAGATTGACATGACATGGTGTGTAGGACCTCTTCCACTTTATGCTGAAATGTGTTCAATAAAATGTATCGCACTTTTAGAATGTCATGTCTTTTTTCTTTTGAGTACATTCACAGTTGCTGGTATTGTATGAAGCTTCAGGGGACCCTCAGCCACACCACGGTAACTTCTCAGGCTTAGGTTATGCTTGCTATGACTCCAGTGCTATGTGTTTCTAACTGAATGTTAAAGTTGCAGTGGGGAGGATCTTTTGACCTACCTGGTACCAAGGAACATGGACTCTTCTGTTTGAGCACTGGGCAAATATAATTGGGTTTTTGAGATCTTTGTTGAAGGAGCGTTGACAGAAACAAAAACTGGGATCTGTGGTTGTCAAAGGAGAAAAAGAAGCCAGACATAAATAAAACTTTGTGTCTTCTTGTGAGAACTGCAATGGAACATCAGATCCGACTTGTTGAGTGTTATAGACCAGCAGTTGATGCTTTCAGCCTTGTCACTGCTTTCATAGTGGTTGCCATTGTGCCTGATTCCCTTGGAATTTTTTCATTTGCTGTTTCATCCAACAGGGAGTAGTATGGAAATCAAGACCAAAAGTGCTGTAATAGTTCTACTCTGATAATTAACAAGAGCTCCATTTCATTTTTTTTTGTAGTGATTAGTACATGCTAAACTTTTTAAAGCCAAAACTCAGTGAGATGTAAAAGTTGGTTAAAAGTTATGGTGGGCCTTCCTAATCCATTTCCCCAGGGTTTTGATTGCCCTCTCTGTTAAATAGTTTTGTACCAGACCAATGTAGCCATATATCATTGTGGGATCTGAAAATCTTTCCTGATCCAATCCCTAACATTCTGTGATTTCTCGATTCCTTACCCCCAACGCTCTTCCAAATTGTTCATACCAGAGTAAAGCGCCTTGTTAGAACAAGGTTGATGGGAGATTTATCTATTCCTGATTTTGTCCAGGTGGCCAAGAAGACCATCGGCATCATGGCCTGCATCAGAAATAGTGTGGCCAGCAGAACTAGAGAAGTGGTTGTCCCACTGTTCTCAGCACTGCTGAGGCCATGCCATGAGAACTGTGTTCAGTTTTGGATGCTGCGGTGTAAGAAAGACATTGAGGTGCTGGAGTGGGTTCAGAGAAGGGCAACAAGATGGTGGAGGGTCTCAAGAATAAGTCTTATGAGGAGCAGCTGAGGGACTTGGGGTTATTTAGTCTGAAGGAAAGGAGGCTGAGGGGAGACATTATTGCTCTCTACAATTACCTGAAAGGAGGTTGTAGGGAGGTGAGTGTTGGTCTCTTCTCACAAGTCACAACTGACAGGACAAGAGGAAATTGTTCAAGTTACATCAGGGGAGGTTTAGGTTGAACATAAGAGAAAACTTCTACACCGAAAGGGTTATTGAAGGCTGGAACAGGCTACCCAGGGAAACGGTTAAATTGTCATCCCTGGGTATATTTAAAAGCCATCTAGACAGGGTGCTCAAGGATATGGTGGGCCTGGCAGAGATAGAGAAATGGCTGTGCTTGATGATCTTAAAGGTCTTTTCCAACCATAGCAATTCTGTGATTCTGCGAATCCACAAAATCTGGACCTTTCTGAGCTAACACTTTTTGAATTTGGGAGTCCTCTGATGCTTTGCTGAAAAGCTATCTTAGTAACTGATTTCATAATGTGTGGTGTTGACAAGGGACCATTTGTCCAGTACAAAATTGAGACACAGAAGTTATTTTCACTGCTTCCCTTCCACCAGGACAGTGCACGCTTTCTTGGTGATAGCTGCAAGGTTATTAGTGGTAATGAAATCCAAATTTTGTGATGATACTGTAGGTCCAGTTCTTAAAACTAGGTTTCTTTCTACCTACAGTTATGCACAGTCCCCTGTTCAGTTTCTGTTTCTCTTTCATTCAGAAACAAAAACTGGAATCTGTTTTCATTCTGCACTTTAGCTTTTTATTATTACTGCGCTAAGCATGAGTAACCTGTACCCATTTCCATGCATTTCACAGATATTTTTGCACAGTCATCAGTGAAATTCTCCTAGATGTTTTACTGCTTGAGGGAGGGACGTGGGGGGAGTGACACAGAAACAGAACACGTTGAAGGCATCAGATTGCTATGTCATGGCTTATCCCTGAAAATAAGGCTGCCTAGTTTTCAGACAAAACCAGCCTGCTGCTCTGAACTGCCTTAGGTATAGATGTTTGGGTTTTATTTGGTTATTTCATGTAACTACATTGTTTCCTTTGTGTCCATAATGTTGCCTTTTTGGCGTTGCTCATTTCCACAGATAATACCTAACAATTTTTGTTTACTAATTCAGAGTTAGTGTGAAAGAAACTATCAGATCCTTACCATCCTGTGACTGTGACAGAGATTTGTGCTATGAAGTACAATGAAGAAATGTTTTGATTTTATGTGCTACTGGCTTCTGCTTTTCTTATGCAGAATTGGTCAAGATTTGTGACTGATGCCACAACAGCTTGCATAGTCTTTGACATACATTTGCTGTTTTTCTGTAGAAAATCTGTCATCCAGTGTTAGTCTGTAGTTTGTCCAAAGAAATCCTTGATGAGCTCTAGGCACCCTGTGTCCCCCCTCCTTCCCTTGCTCATCTTTGTAGGTTTTCTACCAGGTCAGTCAGTCTGTCCCTTCTGCTCCTAGTTCTTTGCTATTAGCGTGTTAGTTCCAGTCTGCAAATCAAGGAGCTCACATCAGGTCTGGATGATTCTCTTCTGGGGGTAATGTTGCAGAAAGCATTAGAGCCATAGTGTAGCAGGCAGCTGAAGGAATCTCACTATTTTCCCAGATACTCCTTGGCATTGTGAGACTGATTTCAATCACACAAGCTCACCAGTTAGGTCAGTGTTTCTTTTTTATTTAAGCTGGTACAGCTAATCCATGGAATACATCTGCTTCAGTTTCCTGTGGTTTTGGAGGGCTGATCTAGTTTAGATTCTGACCTATATACTTAGTTGTTGTCATCTACTGAGTTCGTGAAGTCTTCTGCACTTCCTAAGGTGCTAGAAAAATTGGCTGAGACCCTTGTTGCACCTCACCTTTTATCTTTTAAGAAAGGGCATGCTACTGACTCATTTTCAACTTCTTGTCCACTAGCAGCTTTTTTCGCAAAGCTACTTCCTAGCCTTTGAGCCCCCAGCCTGTGTTGCTGCATTGGGTTACTGAACTGTAGGTGCAGGACTTTTCATTTGCCCTTGAATTTCATGTGGGTCATGTTTTCCAGCCTGTCAAGGTCCATTTGAAAAGCAGCCCTGCCCTCCATTGTTTCAGTTTGGGTGTCTCCCTCCCCTCTCAGGCTGGTGTCATGCAGAAACCTGCTGAGAGTGCATACTGTCCTGTTGTCCAGGTATTTAATGAAAATATTGAACATTATTGATTCTTGAAGGGCATTGCTGGTTAGTTAATTTGTGGGTTTGGGGTTTTTTTTTTGTGCGTGTGTGGTTTTGGTTGCATTGTTTCTTTTTTTGTCGTGTTTTTTTCCCCCAAGGGCACCTTACAGTCTGCTTAGTCAACTTCTCACCAACTTAGCTATAGGAATACTATGGGAGACATTATAGAAAGCCTTGCTCAAGTTAAGCTAAACAGCATCTAATGTTTTCCCCTCATCCACTGAACCATTCATCTCATGACACAGAATGGTAAGGGTTGGAAGGGACCTCTGGAGATCTAGTCCAACCCCCCTGCCAGAGCAGGTTCACATACAGCAGGTTGCACAGGAACGCGTCCAGGCGGGTTTTGAAAGTCTCCAGACAAAGAGACTCCAAAACCACTCAGGGCAGCCTGTTCCAGGGCTCTGTCACCCTCAGTAAAGAAGTTTCTCCTTATGTTTAGGTGGAACCTCTTGTGTTTCAGTTTGTGTCCCTTGTCTCTTGTCCTATCACTGTGCACTAACAAAAAGAGTGGCCTCATCCTCTGGACCCCTGCACTTTAGATATTTATAAACATTGGTAAGATTCCCTCCTCAGTCTTCTCTTCTCCAAGCTAAACAGCCCCAGGTCTGTCAGCCTTTCCTCATAAGAGAGATGTTCTAGTACCTCTAATCATCCTTGTAGGCCTCCATTGCAGTCTTTCTTGTATTTTCCTTTCTCTCTTGAACTGGGGAGTCCAGAACTGGACACAGTACTTCAGATGTGGCCTCACTAGGGCAGAGTAGAGGGGGAGGAGAACCTCCCTTCACCTGCTGAAGGCAATGATGTTTGAGCATGATGTGCTTTTGCCAAATCCATGCAGAGTGTGCTCCCAGTTGCTTTCATTGGCTTGGATGCAGCTTTGGTGGGGATTTTCTTTGGTAGTTTTCTGAGAACTGAGATGAGGCTGACTGGCCTATAGCTCCCTGCACACTCCATCTTGAACGTGTGCGTGATGGTTGCCTGTTTGCAGTTTTCAGACACTTCTCCCAGTCATCATGACATATCAAAACGATAGGGAGTGGCCTCAGAGTAACCCTGGCCATGGGCACTTTGGGTCATATTTCTTGTGGCTTTGTGGAATCTCATTGTCAAATCTTCTTTAGTGGTCCTTTCTACTTTACTTTGATTCCACCACTGTTTTATATAACTTATCTCTGCCCTTGTGATTACCATTGCATCCCTAGCTTCAGCATCATTCTTCAGATCAGGTACACCAACCTGTTTGTCCTGTCTTGTGATTGGATAGCTTGTAGGTCAAATCTCTATCAATTTACTCTTGTTAATGTTATGTGGTTGCATTAAACACTTATTTTGGATACAGATCACAGTTTTTGTTATTCCCAAGTTATCCTTCAGAGAAAACGTCAAGTGCAAGTAACAGTGTAGGATGGAGCAGTTAATGTGCTATCAAGATAGATGCCTAAATAATAAAATACTATGTGTACAAAGGAAACTTAGTTTTACTATCAGCATTTTACTTCAGAGTCAGTTGAAAGATGAAGAGACTTAGTTTGAAGAGATTAATATGAGGAAACTGTTTCCAAATATTCTCACCTGAAATAATGACAGTAGGTGGGGTCCAGATCAGTAGTAAGACACTTAAATATATGTGTTGGCTTGTAAGTGCAAAGTGTATGTCTCACCTGTCATTACAGGCTTTAAGTAGGAGATGATTTGCATCATCCTCAGATAGAAACCTGGTGACTGCTCCATGGTTATTCACTAATCAGTCTAGATCCCGTAGTAGGAGTTTGCTCTCAGGTAGACACCTACATTAAGGGTGTGTTAATTTAGTGCTAAAGCCCTGCCCTATAAGTCAAATCCCATCTTTATGTATTCTAGCAAAAGTTTTGTTAGTAAGTTAAGTACTGTTAAGAGAAACTGCCTTTTTGGTAGTGTTTTTACATCTATATTTAGAGAGTTCATGGGTGAGGATGGGAGAGAAGGAAGAAAATATTGCATAGGAGGTAACAAGGCCTGGTATCCTGCATAGTTGCATCTCTTTCTCTCGCTCTGTTACTTTCCTCTGTGATAATTCATATGAAACTCCCACTGGTCAATTTTGTGGTTCTGTCTTCTCCTCAGCTTTCTTATTGCTGTGACATAAACTGCCCTCTCCAGCCAGCTGACTGAGTTGGTAGGAGTCTCATCTCTGGAGATCTCTGCCCGTTAAATGTGTTTGGAAATTGATAGACCATCTTAAGCTATTTTGGGGTAATGCAGGTAATTCCTGCCAAAAATAGATGCCTGTAATGGAAACACTGTTCTTCAAAGCTCCATTTTTGAAGAGGGAAGGAGATCCAGAGGTATTTTTGGTATTGATTTCATCTTAAAACAGGTCCCAGTAGTTTACTGGGAGTATATCCACTGTCTTTTCTCTGCTTTTCTCTTGAGTCAGTTTCTATTGCTGAAGGCCATAAAGTCACAAATTAAAAACCCAACAATAAATAAATAAAAATCCCTCAGATATTTTGTAGAGTTAGCACTGGGAAACCTTTTGGGGTTGTCTCAGATGGGCAGCTTTTCAGGGAACCTTTTCTTCTCCTAGTGTGCAGTCTTGCTTTCAGGTACTGCAGCACTGCACATATTAGAAATTCAAAACAAAGGTGAGTTAAAAACTGGACCAAAGCTACTCCAAGAGTGTGTGTGAACCCAAATAGCCTTCTGCCCTCATCCAAAATGCCTTGCTGAGATTCCTTTTATCATTGCTTAATTTATGACCTTATGTTGCAAATGCTGCTTGTGAATGAGGAGTTGTCAGTGGGATTTCTGTTTGGAGTTGTTCAGTGAAATTCATTCAAAGTGAAACTTTACAACCATTTTGTTGGCTCATGATCAGAAACTGTATAAAACCCACTTTCTTGGGTAAGGACTTATTTTACTTCTTTGGTTGCAAACACCTCAGAGAAGGGATGACAAGCTTGATGTTTACTGTGGTTGTGATGTAACTGGTTTTCTCTGTCAGAGCTGCTCTTGACTCCTTTCAGCTTTGACTAATGAANAAAGTATTAAAGAGCACTTCTCCCTCCCCTCCAGAAGCATTTCCTCTGTGTGTTATACTCCATTTTGTCAAGGTGGTACTTGTTAATTCTTTGTTTCTTCTGCATTACCTGTTGTTAACTTAAACCTTTCAAAATTTGGGATTAAAACTGGGGCAAGTAAGGAAATACTGTTTCTACAAGTGTGATTTTTTTCATGTTGCCAAGTGTCATTACTTAGTTTCATTCAGATCTGCTCCTTTCAAGCTGTGTAGCACTGAGAATTTTCTGGTGACTATTTGTGAAGGTAGTGCCCCACACCTCTTGGTCCTGCAAACTTTGTAGGTCTTTGGCTTCAGTTTACATGCCTAAAACTTCACAAGCTGGCTAGTAACTAGAATTTGGATCCTTGTACTTGGAAATGAATGGTCCTTTTTCACTAAGCAAAAACTTTTGGAAAGCCTAATGTTACCCTTAACTAGCTGCTTTTGACATTTTAAAGATCATGGTGGCATGCAACAATATCCAGTTTTATTGTAATGTTTTTTTTTGTTGCATCTTGTTTGATCATATTCTCATTTTGAGTAATCCTAATTTCATGTACTGATGGATTGCTGCTCTGTAAGTTACACATGAAATTGTGGCTTTTGAACTTGGGGAAGATCATCTTCCTAAATAACTCTAAAGGTGGTGCACTTTTTCTGTTCAAGATGAGCTTTACTAAAAAGTTTTCTTGTAGTGGTTGCAGGTGAAGTCCTTGAGAGTTCTTTTGGAGAACTGCTGGGCCTACAATTTTGGGATTTTTTGCTTAATATCTCATTGCACTTTTTTCTTTATATAATGTATTTTGATCAACTTTCAGGGTGTAGTAGGTAGAGACACTAAAGACTAATCTTTTAGATTAGAATTATTTTTTTTTCCCCTTTGCGTGTGACTGAAATTACAATGTAATTGTATTGGACACAGGTTGGACAGCCTATTTCATTATAGATGGTCATATATTGAATAAAGAATACAAAGTCATTCCTCTCATTTAACCAAACTTTTCAAGTCTGTTTAAGCCAGATCTGTTGCTTCAAAAGCTTGAGATGGGGTTCTTTTAAGATTTGAGAGGTTCTGTAAAGCTTAAGTAGCCCTTGAAGTTGATAGAGCTTTGTGGCCTTACCAAGCACTGGGCTCTGTTTTGAGTGATGCACGTGTGTGTCATAGTCCAGCAAGGGTAGGCTCCTGTCTCTGGGTTTGGGTAATTTGGCAGATGCTTGTGTGTGTCAGAGTTCATCTTGATGACATTTTAAGTCATAAGTAGTCACTTGATGAAGTAGTTTTTTACTGAAGGAAAGATACAGGAATTTGGTCAATCAGCCAGTTCCAAAGTGATAGCCTAATAATGATTTCATAGATGATAAATACATGCCTTGTTTTATTTCTCATCACTGCATTCAGATAAATAATATGTGAAGCTGTAAAGGTGAGCATAAATATTTACCTGAGTTGAGCAAATCTTGGTTAGCTTTAACTGAAAAAGACGTAGGTCTTACTGTCCAATTCATGACCATATTTCCGTGACAAAAACTGAAGGATAGTAACATATGTAACAACTTCTACAACCGATTCAAACATCAAATACTGAATTGGGTTTCTGTTTACTGGAGGTGACAGCTGTTTGGGGAGGGTAGCTGGGGTTTTTTTGCAGTTGTTCTGTGGAAGGTGTAGTAGGAAAGAGTATGTAAATAGTTGCTGATCTGCTATAACTATCTTATTCTAACAGCAAACATGAGGTCGGCATCAGAAGAGCCAGTCCCATTACATGAAGAATTTATCTACTGTTGTGGAGCTGCTACCCATGTCTTAAAGTGTGGGCCCTGGAAAGACCTCTCAAAAGATGCAAGTAAAAATCTACCCAGGCTCTTATTCATGATTATTCCTGGTAAGGGTCTTTTTTTGTTTAACTCTAGAAGTGTGATCATTGGAAAGGATACGTTCAACTTAAAAAATGTCACTAGATAAGTGGTAGAATTTACCCGTGCATATGACTGAAAAATCAATAGTATTGCAATGGTGAAACTCTTTGTTATATTTAATTACTACTGTTATTTGTATTTGTAAAGGGTGACATAAAGTAAAACTGAGAACTTTGAATGTCTCATTTACCCTGTAGTGGTGATTTGCTGACAGCATTGTGGGTTGGTGTGTTTTGGTTTTTTGCATTGCTCTCCTTCCATTTCTTTCCTGCACATTGAAGTGGTGCTGTGATGTCAGCTGTGTGCCAACTGAAAGATGAAAGATACAGTATTTGAAGGGAAATTCTGGATCCAGTAGGTTTTTAAAGTTGTGAGGTTTTTTATAGTAAATGGCTTTAACTTACATTTTTGCACATGAATTTTTATGATAAGCCTCTTGATCTCAGTGAGCATCTTATTGTTCTGAGTTATATTTAAATCTGGTCATTTTAGGATAAAAACTCTAAACTTTCATTTAGCATGTGATAAAATAAATGGAGAAGTCCTAAATCAATTGAAGTCTGCCAATGAACTGGAGAAGTTCTGCCGTTAGCAAAAATAGAGCTTGGGCCCGCTCAAGCACAGATGGTGTGACTCTTTCACTACCTTAGAGTTTGCAGATTACTAAAGCTTCCTGCAGTTTATTTGAATGTGTTGGATACTACTGTTACTTCCCCAGGCATTAGTGGTGAAAATAATGACTCTTCTGATGATCCACATCTTTGGCTCACTGTTTCTGTTGGAGTACGCTCTGTTGCTGTTTATGGGCCAGTGTGTGGGTTGGTCCTCAGTAGTGAAAGAGAGAACAGGTTCCATTTTTCAAGGGGTTTTTGCATGGTTTTGGGAGCCCCATGGAATATTTTATGTTAGTTTCTTTGGGTACCATGATTTTATGCTCTTGCCTTCTGGATTTGAATAATAGTGTAACTTTTAACCCGGTGACAGTGAAGTTTAAATTCTTTTCTTAACTGGAAAGAGGAAGTTAAGCCTACTATGATTACATCTTGCTACTGTTTCGTGGGAACAATTTTTTAAGCCAGATACTGTGTATTATAACTCTTCAGTACAAGACTGTCTGTATTGATCTAAATGGTCAAACAGCTTTCTGGAGTTCCAAGTCTGATTTGTTGGTTTTCAATTGCTCTTTCTTTCAGTTAAGGCATTTTCTGGAAAGCTTAAATGAATAGCTAAATTAAATGTTTCTTTTTCTCCCAAGTTCTGGAGCTTTCATCTGTCTTCAGGTTGTGATACCCTCGTGTTTGGGTTGGTAGTAGAGCCTGTAACTAGAGCAAATCTGGAAGGCTAACTTATATCAGTAGAAGGATTTGTAGGGGAAGAGCACATAAATCAAACATCAGCATCCAAGGCAAGGTACCCCTCTTCAAGGCATCTAAGTTATTCTGCTCAAAATACGCTGAGTCACACAGATTTTTATGGGCTCTTTATTAATCACAGGAAACATTTTGTGTGAGAAAATGTAGTGCCAGGGCTACATGGAGCTTATTTTCTGCAGAACAGTTCTGTGAAAAGTCCTTAATAGCATCTTACATTAACTAGGTAGGTATCCAGAAATAGACATCAATGAAATATTCAGAATGCTGCTGTCATGGTCTGCAGGCTTTTGCAAGCAGCTGATTTATGGCTTTGCTCTTATTCCAGAATTATCTTGGTAACAAACTGGAAGTTCTCTCACTGAGAAAACAATTAAAAAGCACAGCAACCACAATAATACTATCTTCATGTTAGATACCCAAATTCAGTAGCGAATCAAGTTACCCAACCTCCTTGCTGTGGCTGGCACGGAGCTGACAAGGACCTGGCGTAACATTTGATTTATGAGAATCAAAACTACATTATGTTTTTTCTCCTACTGCTATATGCCTCATTTTTANAACCAAACGTGGTTAGTCCTACTCTGCATGTGATTCAATACATACATTGTGTGTTAAACTGCTCTGGTACATGCTTGTCCGGTCTTAATGAAATTCATGCTTATGATTTTGTTTATATGTAGTCAAAATGGGGCTGGGGGAAGGTATTGAAGAGAAAGACAATAAATTTCTCAGCTTCTGCTGCAATTGAATTGTTGCAAGAGATTTGAGAATAAATCCTGTATGCTCAATTTCTTTTTTTTATTATTTATTTACTTTTCTTCATAACGGGCAGGATTTCTCTCTAATCTGACTTATTTTTAAAAAAATAAAAGGGGGGAGAGGGCAGGAGCTGACTCCAAAACATTCTTCTGCTCTGAAATCAGTGGCAGAATTCCCATTGACTTTAAATGAGGCAGGATTCTGCCTCCTGAGGACTGAGCTCGCTGTTCTTGAAGC
The DNA here is from genome assembly GCA_013401335.1 of Brachypteracias leptosomus. Classification (NCBI taxonomy): domain Eukaryota; kingdom Metazoa; phylum Chordata; class Aves; order Coraciiformes; family Brachypteraciidae; genus Brachypteracias; species Brachypteracias leptosomus. The sequence continues at coordinate 42,983 of VYZX01006034.1, read as the reverse complement.
AGTTGGAATATAGAATGTGCAGCACAGTTCAGTCTCATTTGACTACAATGAGTGGATGTTTTTATTAATGGCAGTCTATGTAAACTTACAATTTTAATAAAGTTTCACTGTATTAGTTGAAATGTTTAGCATGCACTGTTTTGTTCTGTAATGTTTTTTCCTTGTCTAAGCAAAACCTCTGTATAGAGTAATATTGTGTTTACTGAAGTAATTGCTATGTAAAAAACCCTATTTTTCCTCAGGCTAGATTATATGTGTATACTTGTTTGCCTTTCTTAGTATGGATGCTTTTCTATTAAAATCAATGAGATTTACTCATGAGAGTAAAATTAAATGTGTAGAAGGATCAGGTCCATGGTTTTCTGGAAATGTAGGTCTTACGGAAAGGACAGGAATTACTTTTTTCCTCTTGTGCAATAAAGGTTTGTTTTCCCTTGTGCAGTGTGTGTTTAGTGTAAAATTAGCAGTGAAGTATAAAATCTACTACAGCAATATTTAACATTGCTTGGGTTCATTGAAAACCAGGATCCGCAAAGTGTAATGGAATATTTCTATACTCTTTTAAGAGTATCTGTCTATTTGTGTCTGTGTATTTATGAAATGTTTAACTTTGTAAATAAATACAGTACACATTTTAAAACCACTGTGCTTTTTAGCTCATGAAGTTTTGCTGTTGATCAAGTTTTTCTTGCATTTCGTTGCAGGAGAGTATTGCAATACCTTCATTTCAGGCTTCCTAATTTTTGTTACCATTGCTGTAAATCAGGCAATTTTGCTGTTTGCAATCGTGTACTCGGGAAACTTAGTTCAGGGTTGATAGTGTATAATTAAATAATTTTTTTTGGTGGTAATGTATGCTATACAAGCTTTATTCATTAATATACAGAAATATGTATTTCAGAATTCAGTTCTTTGGCATGCATGCAAAGTACTCCCTACGCTTGCCAAGTTTCTTGATCTGCCTGTTTGCAGTTGGATTGCTGCTGGGTTATTGGATCATCTTATTGTTTTACCAACTCATGCAGTGACTGGGTGGTGTTTAAGGCTTATGAGGACTTGAGCTCAGGCGATTAAATTTTTATAATCTTCTGAGTCAAGAGTTGCTTATGTGTTTCTGCTCAAGAGAAATTGAGGGCTTGGATTTTCTGACCTCCTTCCAGTAGTAGTTACATTTACTTACATCAACAAGACTGTTGTCACTTGAAGACTACTTAACTAGTTTTCAGCAGTGAAACTAGTGCAGACAATTTGCCTGGATTATGACAAGTCTTTAATGTGTTCTCTCTTGAAGTGAGACTTCCCGTTAGCTTTAACGTCTCTGAAGTTCTATTTTTGACTGTAATGCAGGGACTCTGAAANAGCACAGCCTTAGGAGAGATCCGGACGTTTGGGTCATCTGGCAACACGCTCGTGTACCTAAACAGTTAGGATTAGATAGCATTCCCGTCGTGCTTTTGTGACTTCTCGAGTATGAAATGCGGAGCCCTTCTGGAGTCCAGCAATTTTCACACTTGAAAAGTATGTATCCCGAGTTAAGATTCTTTGTGGAATGAAATAAAGGGGCAAAAGGATAGTTTAGTACAGGTCAAGGAAAGAAATGCCCAGACAAGGGCAGTTCTTGCTCAGAAAGGAGAGTATGCGCAGCCAGGTGTTCAGTGATGGGAACCAAACGTGGTTAGTCCTACTCTGCATGTGATTCAATACATACATTGTGTGTTAAACTGCTCTGGTACATGCTTGTCCGGTCTTAATGAAATTCATGCTTATGATTTTGTTTATATGTAGTCAAAATGGGGCTGGGGGAAGGTATTGAAGAGAAAGACAATAAATTTCTCAGCTTCTGCTGCAATTGAATTGTTGCAAGAGATTTGAGAATAAATCCTGTATGCTCAATTTCTTTTTTTTATTATTTATTTACTTTTCTTCATAACGGGCAGGATTTCTCTCTA
>VYZX01006034.1:2601-40966 GCA_013401335.1 Brachypteracias leptosomus | reverse complement strand
TGTGTCTGTGTATTTATGAAATGTTTAACTTTGTAAATAAATACAGTACACATTTTAAAACCACTGTGCTTTTTAGCTCATGAAGTTTTGCTGTTGATCAAGTTTTTCTTGCATTTCGTTGCAGGAGAGTATTGCAATACCTTCATTTCAGGCTTCCTAATTTTTGTTACCATTGCTGTAAATCAGGCAATTTTGCTGTTTGCAATCGTGTACTCGGGAAACTTAGTTCAGGGTTGATAGTGTATAATTAAATAATTTTTTTTGGTGGTAATGTATGCTATACAAGCTTTATTCATTAATATACAGAAATATGTATTTCAGAATTCAGTTCTTTGGCATGCATGCAAAGTACTCCCTACGCTTGCCAAGTTTCTTGATCTGCCTGTTTGCAGTTGGATTGCTGCTGGGTTATTGGATCATCTTATTGTTTTACCAACTCATGCAGTGACTGGGTGGTGTTTAAGGCTTATGAGGACTTGAGCTCAGGCGATTAAATTTTTATAATCTTCTGAGTCAAGAGTTGCTTATGTGTTTCTGCTCAAGAGAAATTGAGGGCTTGGATTTTCTGACCTCCTTCCAGTAGTAGTTACATTTACTTACATCAACAAGACTGTTGTCACTTGAAGACTACTTAACTAGTTTTCAGCAGTGAAACTAGTGCAGACAATTTGCCTGGATTATGACAAGTCTTTAATGTGTTCTCTCTTGAAGTGAGACTTCCCGTTAGCTTTAACGTCTCTGAAGTTCTATTTTTGACTGTAATGCAGGGACTCTGAAAAGCTTTCAGTACATTATCTGGCTTTGTCTTCACCTTCTGTTTTGATATTTAACAATCATCACCTTCAACATTTGCATAAGAAAAGTTCTTTTAAGAATCACTATATAATAATATTTTGCACTAAAACTAATTATATAGCCATGAAGCTTAGTTCCATTGTATTTTGGGTTTTTTTGGCTCCCACTAAACCAGCTCTTTTATAAGTTGTTAGTCACTCGCTTTGCTCAGCAGTCAGTGGATTGAATAGTTCTTCAGAGGTCTACTGTCACCACTGAGACCAAGGAAGTGATTTGCTTAATAATAAAAGAATCAATTTCTTCATTCTGCAAGCTGTGTGAAGCATGTTTACTCCAGTCCTCTTCAATTTGGTATTAGGATGTGCTTTGATTTATACAAAATGTATGTGATTAAATGTGCTTGTTGGCACGTAACCTGTAAATTACAACGATTCATCTACAAGAACTGCATTGGATCTAGTAAGGACCCTTAGTATTGGGCAGGTCAGGTTGCAGTATGTAGCTCCTGGCAACCTTGGCCAGAACGTAATCCAGACTTCTGTATGTGAAACTTGGTATTTAATTTGATTAAATCAATAAAAAGATGACAGATCAGACCTGTTTATGTGAAGCAAAATCTGCTTTTGGAGTAGAGATGATTGAGTCACTCAAAGAAGTTACTTCCATCCTTGCAGATGTTACTTTTTGAATCAGCAGCCGGTGTGTCCTCCCCTAGGACATAGCAGTGTTCACCACTGGCATTTGAAGTACAACCGGAGGAGAGGGGAATGCTGCTGACAGCAGACAGCCAGCTTAAGAGGAAAGATGAATTTTTACCTCCTCAGCATGGGTACTTCTGGGTCTGGGTCATGATCGCTCTGTATACTTTGTGCTCACAGTCACTGAATGAGCTCCAGCAGGAATTCTGTGAATGGAGTTGAGAACCTGTTCTACATGAATGCAATAGGCAGTAAAAGCTTTTTTCCTCTTTCTGGTTTTGTGGTTGGCTTTTTATTTCTTTTCCTGACTGAATAGTGCCAGGGCAACAGCAGTTGGAAAAATATCTGTCCAGCCTCACCTCATCTTTTACCTCTGCAGTTTTATCACTACCAGCCTGGTTATGAGAACCCTTATGTGATTTGTTCTGGTTTGGTTTTGTTGGGGGTTTTTGTTTGGTTGGATTTTGTTTGGGGTTTTTTTTGTCAGTGGTGGTTTGTTTTTGGTTTTTTTTCAGGGTCAGGCTGGGTCCATGTCACCTACCTCAGAAAGGGACTCTTAAGGCCTGACTTCCTCCAGCCTAATATTAAACACCTAATTAAGATGCTGAAGTAAGGAGCATAAATTCCTAGGTATTTTGTGTAATGAGTAGCTAGGGATAGGCAGGGCCGTGGGCATTTCTGCATACTGAGGAGTTAGGTTGCCCTGAGATGTTGTGAAGTCTCCAGCTGTGGATAATCAAAACTTGACTGGGTGCATACCTGGACAGCCTGCATGAGCAGGAGGTGGGTTAGGACATCTCATGTGATCCCTTCCAACCTCAGTGGTCCTGCAAATGTGATCCAGGGACTGGCCATCCAGGCTTCTTGTCCAGGTGTGGATGCTGATCTGGACTGATTTTTGGGGTACCTTCAAAAGCTCGTAAAGAAAAGTGTATGGATAATCTTAGGGAAATACTTGGTTAGAATTAGCCACTCTTTCAAGAGCTGTGATTTAAGGTACCCTGTCCTTGCCTTCACAGCCATTTCTGAATAGTGAGTGCCTTAACACTGAAATTGGGTCTGTTGAGTGTTAGGAACCAAATAGAATTAAAACATGGTAAGGAATGAAGTATGGTACTTAAACATCGTATGGAAAGAGTATGCCAGAAGAGGGAGCTGTTTTAAAGATTAGAAAAAAATAACAGTATTTTTTTGAAAGCTTGTTGCTATGATAGCAGCAATACCGCTATCTACAGTGGTATAGTACTGTCAGTACTATTGGGCTTCAGGATTTGGTGTGAATGCACAGGTAAGCACTGACTGTTTTTGTGCTGTATGCATGTTACAAAAAGAAAATCAGTAGTTTTATAGGACCATTCATGCAACTGTGATTACATCGGTTGTTGAGGATCATAAAAATGCCTTTTACTTGTGTTAGGAGAAGTGAAATAAAGGAAGTCCAGTTGGAGCAGGTCATGTAAGGATTGGAGTGCTGGGGCTTCTGTTCTTTCCACTGGGTTGCCAGTGGATGGCCACTCATCCTCATAAATTATGTACCAAACCTCCAAACAAATCTTCGTTCATATTTGCAAAATTTATATGATCTATCACCCGAGTCTCTAAGCCAGCATTCAGTTACAATCAGCTAGAAGTAAATTAACAATAAAAGCACAGCTGCATAGAGGGAGACAACAAATACTTCCTCTCCTGGAATGTTTATATCATTGACCTGTTCCATGGGCAGCTTTGCTCTTACTGGTGGTGTGAAGTTCTTGCGCCAGGAGATATATCATCTTCTGATGTACAACAGTAAATACCCAGAGGACATTAAGGAAAATAACTAATCACATTTAAGTATTTCAAGCTTTTATTAAAGGAATCATTCATTGAACTTCATATTTTGGTGGTTTGATTTAAGTAATGCCTTTAGATGCAATAAGAATTTTTAATGGTAGTCAGAATGTAACTGCACTGGTGCTAATGTTGAAGTAAGCTACAAAGGATTCCTCTTTATGCATTAACTTGCACTTTGCTTGATCTTGTACCACATAGTTCTAATGACCTAAAGCTGAGGTGGAAAAGCTGTTTGCTGTGTGAATGTTTATTTTTCATCATATGTGCTTTATGTATTTATCCTCACTTGCCTCTGTTGGTGTAAGAAGTTGCACAGGTTCTATTACTTTTGCTTGTTTTGACCATACCAAGTAGACCAGCACTGCTATTGTTCATTCTCAACAGAAGCAGTGCAGCAGAAAGGAAGGAAAATTTAGGTGCTCAGAAATTAAGATTGTTATTTGTTTATGTAATATGTTATTATATATTCACTGGACACACCTGGCCCAGAGAACCAACTTCAGAATCTTGTTTGATTGGAGTCTTGGCTCCCTTGGCAAGACATGTGGAGGACTGCGCAGCTCAGAGTGGCATCTAGTCCAGCTGGCACACTTGAATCACATGTGGCTACTCAGCAGGAACCCAAAAAGCCTCAATTTTGCATCTAAAATTCTGTCCTGAGATAGATGTTTATATCCCAACAGCTGAGCAGGATCCAGTCTTTGTGTACACAGATACTCTATTTATTTAAGAAAGGTTCATCTTTTCCTTAGCTTAGCAGCAGCGTTCATCTGCTCTGTGGTATTTGCGGTGCTGGAAGGTTTTATACTTGAGCAGAGTGCTCAGTGTAGAACATCATGCCAGGCTGAGTCAGCCAGGAGAGGATGGCAGTGAACCTGCAAAGCTTGCGTGGAGGGAGAGAAACGCTGTGCTCTTGTCATGACCTCCAGCACAGCTGCAGCATAGGACTTGAGGCAACCGCTTAATGCTTTGAATGTATTACTTGCCTGCTGGGCTGACCTTCCGACTGGCTCTGGGGAAGCTAGCTGGTGTTCCTAAGATTTTTAGGAGCCTCTTTCCTTGTATCCCACCTGTCTGTGTTGTGACCTTATGTGATCAACATCAGATAATTGGAGTCGTCTTGGAAAGCTTCTACCATTCCCTGCTTTATTAGCACGTGTGGCTTAAGTAATTGAACCTCTTTTTGGATTTGGGCAACCTGCAAGGAGACTGGGTGGTAGGACTGGACTATTCATAGAGCTCTTGCCTTCAAGTAGCTTTTAGATACATCAAGTAAGATACAAAGCAGGCATTGCTGAGTCTAAAGTAGCGTGAAAGTTAAAACTGTTTGTAGAGTGTGTATGAAGACCCACCAGGCACTGGAAATCTAAGATCTTAGCGCTTGGAGCACTTTAGAAAACTTCCTAAGGCCATTATTTCACAATCCAAAATGTTTGTCAACAATACTGGCATAGGTATTCCCGTTCCCACCACACTGTGCCACTCCACCCCTCGGTTATGCCAGAACAATAGTTTGAGACATCATGCTGTGAATTAAATAAATACATACAGTTATTTCTGGGGTCTTTTTAAAGCTGGAACAGTTCCCTCTTTGGGTTCACAGCATGACCCCAGAGAGTTGTGCCAGTGTGACTCAGGGGCTGGTGAGCCATGGCAGGGGGGTGGGAATGACAGTCGAGGGAGAAGGTGGGGGTTCTTTCAGCTGGACTTGCTACAGAACTTTCTGTTGTTAAATTATGGTGTCAGTCCATAACATGCAGCACATACATGTGGGTTCACACGCTTAGTCTTGAGACTTCTCTGAAAGGAGCTGCTACCCCACCAATCACCCGAGGTGGTAGCGATTCACTGAGGATGCCTCTCCCTTGTGGCTTCTGCTTTTGTTTGCGCTGCAGCTCCAAATAAAGCTTCCAACTCTTTGCATTTGGCCTTGAGTTCTCAGATTTTGATGTGGAGAATGTGTATTTTAGATTGCTTTGATTTTTTTTTTTTTTTTTTTCCCCTGAATAAAAAAATTGGCAGTGGGAAAGGAGATTTCTTACTCTGCAGTAACTGGTATGTGTGATGCAAAGCAATCAATGAGAACAGACTACACCGTAGAGTTAAAAGTTTGGGTAGTGTAGCAATCCAGGCAGAAGGGTCTACATAGAGCAAGATCTGTTGTATGTAGCAAGTTTTCTCCTTTTTCTATACAACAGGTGGTCTTATCATAGAATCATAAAATGGTTTGGATTGGAAGGGACCTTAGAGATCATCCAACCCCACTACCATGGCATCTCCCACTAGACCAGGTTGCTCAAGGCCCCATCCAGCCTGTCCTTGAATATTTGCAGGGATGAAGCATCTGCAGCTTCCCTGGGCAACCTGTTCCAGTGTCTCACCGCCCTCAGAGTGAAGAATTTCCTCCTAATTTCCAGTCTATATCTACCTTCTTCCAGTTTGAACCCATTACCCCTTGTCCTGTCACCACAAGTCTTTGTAAGAGGTCCCTCCCCAGCCTTTTTGTAGGTCCCCTTCAAATACTGATCTTATCTGCAGATAAGGGAGTAAGAGCACACTTTTCTATTTCAGTGAAGCATAAACACAGCAGAATACTTCCAGTTCTTCTTCTTGCATGAGATCTGTGTTATACATGGCCATGTTTGTTAAATTTGCAGTTGAACAGGAGCAAAAGCAGGCAAAAAACCCCCCCTCAACCCTATCTTCCTGATACTTTCCAAGCCATTTCTTCCAACTTTTCTAGCAACTACTTTCTCTCTGTCATGTATATTCATGGATTAATTATGAGATCAGTCTTATTTTCAGCTGACCATGTATTTTCTCAGGTAGCACTGCAGGTACTGTTAACGGATAGAGTTCTTAGTGGTTAGTAATGCTTTAATTTTTGTGCATAGATTATTTGTTCTCTTTATTTCTCATTGATAAAATGGGAATAATAAATCTCAGTCAAGAGCTTGAGGACTCTTCAGTGGGATGTGCTGTCTCAACTCACACCAAGGTTCTTTGAGGACTTTCCCCTTTATTTCACTGAGCTAAATAGTTTGACTTCCTGACATTATTCTTGGGGGATAACACTAATCTGTCTATACCTATTTGATTACTGCTTTTAATCCCCATAAAACTTTGAATACATAGTTAATTTTCCCCTAGATTTTTCTGAGAATTTAGGGGACTCAAAATGATATGGGAAACCCCCCAACTTTGGCTAGAAGATGTACATGTGGAGAGAGTACCCTCTGAGGGAAAGGTGTGTGCTCTATGCTATATTATACACTAGAAAATTCTGTTCTCAGGAGGCTGCTCTCCATTATTTTTGCTGCTTACAGACTACTTTGTGACTAATATTTTAAAATATGCTGACGGTTGTGCTTTGTTTACTGGGTCAGCCTACCAGCTTCTATTGTCTTCAGAAAAGAAAAAAACAACTTTCATTAAAAATAAAAACTTCCTCATGCAAAGAGGAGCCTGTATGTCAGATCTAGGCTTGAAATATGTCACTTTGTTGAATTTCCCAGTGCTCCAGAAGTACCTCTGGTGGGGGTTTGGCACATTCGAGCTTGTTAAGTTTGAGGAGGCAGGGTAATGACAGGATGGTTGAACATCCAGCTGTGCTTGACAGTATTTCCCTCTGCTAAATCTGGGTGGCAGATGTGACTTAGTGAAGTGATTTACTGACATTTCTCAATCTGCAGTCCTCTCTCGGTGTCCTCTCCCTGCTAATGAGGTGTTGTGTTCAGCATGAATCCTTCCTGCCTGGCTGCCTGCAACGTAGTCAGGGGAGGAAGTGATCCCTCTCCTGCAGCATGCAGAGGGTTGAGTTGGCCAGAGTTATGGAAAAGTTGTGTTCTAGGCTATTTTGCTTGATTTGACCATTTAAAAAAGGATGTGTTTCTCTACATGTGATGTCTGAGGCAGGAGGGGAAAAAAATTACTTACTGAAAAACCTACCTGTGAAGGAAGTCCTATGTTTCCATGTGTATAGTGTACAAATAATGCAATTAAAATGTTTAGAGCTACAGCAGCAGTGTATGATGTACTTCTTCCTTCCTGGCAGCTGCTACCATAAGTACCTGAGCTGATACGGATTTGCCTTGATACTAATTATTTTGACCTAATTATCTCTGAAAGTAATAAAAAATAAATATCAGCTTTCAGATTCTAGTTAACATACAGCCTCATTTCTATCTCAATAGTAACTCCTATGTATCATTGAAGCTATATTAGAAATAAATTTGAACCATTATGTTCAATATCTAGATTATGGAGCCAAAAATTGGATAATTCTTTGCTCTTGCTCTTGTTTTCTTGCTATGGGTGTGATGAAGATTTTGATCATTGTCTTGACTGCCATTTTTGGAAACAGTGCTGGGTTACTCTTGATGGATTTTAAAACTCCCACAAGAATAAATAAATATGTAGTAATTCATAGTTACATATTGCCTTCCACTTTTATCTTTTATATCTGTTATTGCAGCCTTCTCTTAAGAGGCAGAAACTCTTCACAATAGGAGTTGTGCTTGTGAAGTGATTTCTCTCTATGAATGAGGATAGTGGTTGCCTGAATGAAGTGTTGCCGTTGAAGTCTTCATGGAGCATCTGCATAGGACCAGTGCTGATATCCTAGCTACAAGATGTTGTTCCTCAGTCAGAGATAGTCTGCAAAGAATTTTTTTCCTGAGGCTGTGGATGGAAAACTCTTGGTTTATCCATGTGCAGAACAGTTTGTTCTTTTGTCTTGTATTTCTGAAGACTAATAACAAAAGCAAAATTTGTTTGCAGAATCACCTTAGACTGTTCATTTCAAATACATTGACAGTCTTGATACACAAAACTTGTGGGAACTTGTTTTCAGGCTTTTTTTCTGAGGTTCATGTTCTCCATTGCTATTTGTTTCCTGTTGTTTTATTCTAAAAACTGCCTAAAAAGACAAAAACAAACCCAAACCCCTGATATCCCCAAAGCCTGCAGATCTGCTTTTCTTTTTCATTAGCCTGACCAAAGGTACAGCATAGGGAAATCTCTGATACAGGCTTTAAAATGTACTTTCTGGTGCCTTTTGAATGTATTATTTGCTTCCTCCTTGTATATTATTCAAAAGTGATCAAATCTGCAGAGCTGTTTATCTGTACAAAACAAATAATTTGTGGTTATCTTGGTTTTGAATTGTTTATTTTTCTTGTCTTTGTCTTTTTCCTGCTGGTGTTGTCTCATCAGGGCTGTATTGTTATTCAGATGTTTCATAGGCTTCTTGTGAACCCATTTGACATCAAGTTTCATGTTCCTTTTTGTGCACTTCCTTTGTTCCCCCCCCCTCTTTCAGAGGGAGATTTTTTTTAATTCTGGTCATGTTCTGCTTCAACCCCTGAAGCCAACTGAAAAATTTGGTTGTGGTATGGGTGGAATCAGACAGACCAACCACATCTGGGGAGTTAAAATTGCTTAAATCTGTCTTCATCTGCATAAGCTTTAGAGACTGTGTAGGTGTGTACTAGGAAACTTAATTAAATATGTTCATTTTTCATTTGCTAGGGTGAAAATGAAAGAAATTATTTAATTGTAAGCTCTAGAAAATCCCGCTTTATACCTTTAGACAATGTAGTGAAAAATTCACTAGTCCGTTATGAACTAAGTCTTTCTCAGTTTATATCTCAATCTTGACTCCCTTCCAAGAACCATTAGTTTACAGGCATATTAAAAAAAATCCAAATAATAAAATCAAGGCTTTCTTGTATTTATGTACCTATTTTACCTGGCTGAGCCATTAAAGGTAACTATTAAAATGCATCTGTGGACTTTATAACTCTCTCAATATCACTTAATCACAAAGTCCAGTAAGTTTGCAGTGGGCAAAATTGGCATTTGTATCTAATCTGCCTGAATAGATGCTGTTAATCATTCATATGAGAAAACAGAGGTGTACTCTTGCAATTTCTAACAGGGAATTTTTATTCAGGCACAATTGTCACTCGGGCAAGGCCAGCTGTGTTAGGTTAATTCAGGTTTATCAACTGAACATGGGATTTCTTTAGAGGTAAATGGACCCACATGTGTCCTGAAGGTGGAACAGTGTTAGAAGACAGCAGATAGCTCATTTGCTTTGCAAAATGCTTATGAAGAACATGTATTATAAAAATCTTATATGTAAGTTTTATAGCTTTATCAAGCTAAAAACTGTGTGTGTATATATATATAGGGAAAAAATGTGAAATGTTCTTGAAAAACCTCTCTAATAGACTGTGTTGCTGGCACCTGGCTGAAATCCTTCTGAGATTCCCTATTTTCACAACCCAAGCAAATATATTAAGGAGCCTTCCAGCCAAATTCATGATTCCAGAGTTAGAGAGGATCAAACAGAGTTTTCACATGTGTTTCTGTAGAACGTCCTTGTAATTGTTTGCTTGTTGGCTGGTGCTGCTCCCCTAGTGCATGGACTATAATTGGAACACAGGGCAAAGAATCCCAGTCCCCTAGATGTGCAAACAGGTGAAAGCTTAATTGATGTGAGTTTATAATGATCATTCAAATGTTCTTTGACGTGTTTTATTTGAAATCCCTTGACCCTGGGTGTCAGAGAAACCTGCGTGTCTCCTTTTAAGGCGTGATCATCAGCCACGGTATCAGTTTCTGCAATTTTCTCCTGAGTGTGAGAACATCATTGTGTTTTTGACACGCTTCATTTAGATCCTTCTGACATCTGCGTGGGCAGCTTTCCATTCATTAGCATAGGGGAGTTGCGTCTTCTTCCATGGTGGCTGGTCAGACGCCAAAGGCAGATTAAGTTTCCTTGAGCAAGGAACTCGTCATTTGGGCTCTTCGAGCTGGAGCTGGGAGCCTTGGCAGCCCTGCGAAGAGGCGGTGAGAATCATTGCCACAAAAATGATTTTTGTGTGGTCCTGCTGTGCACCCCTGGATTTCAAATTTGATTTATGGCTGCTCTTCTTTTTTTTTTTTTTTTTAAAGTGTGCATTTGGTTTTGTTGCAGTAGATTATCATGTAAATACCGTGGCATACACATTTAATTCTGAAACTGTGGATTATTTCTAAAATTAAACTCATGGTAATTGCTGGCATATTTTCCATTTCCTCAAAGGTCTCTGTAAACCCACTGCTGGCTGTGTATTTCCCCTCATCTATTCATGTTGCTGTCTCTATTCTTTATGGTCCTGCTGAGGTCCCAGAGCAGACAGAAAGCAACTGGTGGAGAAGTGTGTGAAGCACCAGAGTTGAATCCCAGCTACTGCTCACACAGATGATCAGACTTCCGGAGACACAACTGAAAACACTGGGGAACATCTCACAGGAGAGCGCACAGAACCCAAAAGCTTGTTTCAGAACAAGATGCAAGAAACCCCATCATCATGTGGGATGATTTAGCTACACATAAATTTCTTCTCCTTCACTCCTCACCACTCTTGGCATTTACTGTAGACTGTTTAAATAAATCCTTTTCAATTTAGATATCCCTTCCAGAACAGCTAAAAATTATTTGCATTTTCTGTTTTAGTCTCAGTTTTGAGTAAGTGATATGTATTTTCAACCTACCCCTTTCTGGACAGAAGGCTTTTCCTTTATGTTTCAATGTATACATTTGTTTCTAGCCTGAAACATTTTGCTGATCTGGTTTGTATTGCACATTCCTCATTTAAGTTTAGGAATTATTTTTGGAGACGATTATCTAATGCTTGTGTTGTCTAAATTATAGTTTACATTTGACATTAGTGTTTTCTGTTGCAGAAGAATTGAAAGAACTTGACAACTTGTAATCCACAAAAGCTTACAAGTCATTGCTTATGGGGAGTAGCTAAGGTCTGTGGCTTTTAAAATAAACATTATATGTTTGTTATTTTGCATTCAGAATTAACCTGATTGAATTACCCTGATGACACGCTGTGTATAAATTTAAACTTCCCAAGTTTGAAAAACTTTTTTGGAAGTGCAGCATCTAAAATATTAGTATGTATTTCATTTTAAGACAGGCCAAGTTTGACTTTATGACAAGCTGTCTAGGAAATGGAAGAGAGTAGATTTAGATTGGAAATTAGGAGGAAATTCTTGACTCTTAGGGTGGTGACACACTGGAGTGGGTTGCCCAGGGAGGCTGTGGATGCTCCATCCCTGGAGGTGTTCAAGGCCAGGTTGGATGGGGCCTTGAGCGACATGGTCTAGTGGGAGGAGTCCCTGCTCATGGCAGGGGGGCTGGAACTAGATAATCTTTGGGGTCCCTTCCAACCCAAACTATTCTATGAAATCATGTGAAATCAGGGTAAAAATTGTTTTTTAGCAGTGATATCCTGGGACAGATACTTAGTTTATACCAGTTGTTCTCTCTCCACTGCTAGCTGTCTTCAGAAGAAGGAGGTAGTTGGCATTTAAAATCTTGATTTGATGGGAAAAGCATTGACAGGAGAGTGTTTGAAAGGCAGGCAAATGCATGTTTATAAGTAATTTTCATGTTTTTAACTCTGTGGGTAATTAAAGAGTAGTACTTCCAGCTCTTGAAAGTCTGTATCTGCAATAGATAGAAGTGGGAGAATATTTACCTCCCAGTATAGCTCAAAGTTACACCTCTGCACATCCAGTCATTCTGTGCCTCTTTGCTTTAGCTGTGGGTGGAACAGATTGGAAAAGGAAGAAGTGTATTCCCGTCTTCAAATTAAAAATGGAAAGAGTTTGTGCTTAATGTAGAGTAGCTGGATGAAATGTCGTGTGTTACGGAGAACAGAGAAGGTGGGAGGAGTCCATTGGTTATTGAAACCTATGAGTGGCCTCCCACTGTGCAAATTGTCCATTTGACGCACTCTTCCCATGCAATGCTTAGAAATCTTTTGCAAATTAAGCTTATATGTAGTATAATGTAATTTTGTGCCTTTTTCTGCTATGACTGCCATTTACAGCTATTGTTTAAAAGACTTCTGAAACAACATAAACACTGTTGGAAATTAAGCACAGTTGAGAGTAACTGCTTAAGATGTGCTCCTTAGTTCAGATGGCTGCAATTTGAGATTTGCTGGCATGCATGAATGATTCAGGTGCCCCGAGGTGTCTGAGGATTGATGTGGTACTCAAATAACTGGAATAACCTTCAAATCATGGAGGTTAACACTGCATTGACTTATGGTTTCCATTCTTTGACACTTGGTTGCTGAGTGAAAGAACATAGCAGTTTGGTTTGATGTATGGGGAAATCCTTACACTGCACAAATGAGCACTGCATTGCCTGGGTGCCTTTCTGATGAACCTGGTAGTTCTTTTTCCATAATATAAAATGGTTTAATTGAACAACATTTCAGCCACAGTAGATGAGCTCAATAAATTGATGAGCACTGACTGCTTTGCCCCAGTTATTTCCATTGGCTGTTACTGTAACTCTTGTATGAAAAAGACTTCATCTGTTCAAGTTTTTTGTTTGATCCCTTTGAAGTATTTTGACAGATAGCAGCTAAAGTAAAAGCATATAAAATGACTCACTTTGCAGAGATATGAGTTTAAGCTCTATTATTAGGACACAAACGTTCTCCACTTATCAATATTGTAGATGCAAGCTTTCAAGAACAGGGACTATTAATCTGCATTTACTAAAGTCAGTGCAAATCTGGAATAACACCATTGAAATTGAAAGTTCAATAAAGAATTAATTTATAGCTTTACACGTGGTGAATTCTCTATAGAAATCTTTGCTGTTTAAATCTTAAGTTATTTTTCCTTTCCATTTGTGCCAGCGGTTCTCATTCATACCCCTTCAAGGCATTTTAAAGTATCAGTAGCAGTTCTAACAGCTGACCCCTGAGAACATCTCTGACCATGAGCAGATGCTCCTGACGAGCAGGAAAAGGGTGCTGCTTTTGCAGTTATGGATTTTCTCTTTTGCCTGCTTGAAATGCACATCACATTTGTCACAGGATAAAACTCTCCTTTCCATCAAAAAAAGTATTAGAGTGCCTTGAGCTTTGTATAGTATTTGATGCAAAGCCTCCCTGTTCATAAGCAGCTCTTACCTCAGTGCTCTTCAGCTCATGTCTGAATATTGATGTGTTAGGTTCACCTAACTTTGGTGGGAAAGAGCACCGAGATGTCAACAGCTGTTGCCATTTCCCTGTCTTTCCTTGTTTTGCATTATTCAAGGAGAGAAAAAGGTAAAGAAAAAAGGCTGGTTTTGAGACTAATTTTTTGATCCCTGCATCTCAAAATACCTGTTTGCTTTATATTCCAGGGTTAAGCGTAGTGCCAAAACATCATGATGATTTGTACAACAAAAGACACTTTATTTTGGGTTGCTGTTACTTTCATTCAACCTTGTGAAAGACAAGTTTCATCTATTGCAACATCAATCCAAGGAGCTTGACAGATGATATCTAATTTTATTGTCTCTAGGGCCCTCTATAATATATGTTTTTGAAGTATGGAAATGTGGTACAGTTGTATGGATTTGTGACTCCTGTGAATTTTAAATGATTGTTTTTCTGGAAATCAGTTTGCAAAAATTTGATCAGGAGTTTACATACACAGCAACTTCTTTTGTTTTAATTCTCCTTTAATGTCAAGCTTACAAAGAGATGCTTAGAAACATGTAATACTGATATTGTGGGTTTGGGGTTTTTTTGTTGTTTTTTTTCTAAATCTATGTACTCCAGTAGAAATAATGTTACTTTAAGATCAGTATTTTCATTGAGGTTTAAAAACCATCACAGACACTTCTTACATGTAAGTGAGGGTTGAAATGTGTGATGTGTTACCTTGAGTGGAAGATTCTGCCCATGTATCATCACTGCCACGAGCCGTGGCATCAGCTCCGGCACACATGTCTGTGCTGGAGGTGGCTTTGGGTGCCTGGAGCTGGGCTGCTCTGTGCTGAGCAGACTGGGGTCTGGAAGCCCTGTGCTGAGGGAATGCCTCTTGGAGGAGCAAAGAACTTGCTGTGTGTTACCTGAAGAGCAAAAGGGTTGAATTAGAAGACGACAAAATGAAAAAGCTCACTGCAAAGAGGGGAGAAGTGGAATAAGCCTAGTTTTTACCTCCACACACCATTTCCAAAATAATAATATGATTACAGCTCTGGTTCTTCTCTGTCACTATCAATACTTACACAGTAAGTAACTCCTCTGTTATTACAGTCAGACTGATATAAAGGAGTTTACACCATTTTAGTGGGTTGGTTTGTTGTGGTTTTCTTTTCCCTCTAATACTCTTTCAATAATATGTTTGTGTTTTGAATGTCTTTGTCATAAAGTGCATGCCTTTCTACACAATACTGCTATTGCTGCCTTTTGCTGTTTGATGATATCCAAACTAAGAATTGCCCAGCATGTGAGTGAAAGACACGTAACAGAGCCATCCTAATTGTGATGGTGGCCTTTCCTGGGGTCTGAATGAAAATAAGAAATCAGTGGATCTGCTCTGGAAAACTAATAAATAAATAGAGCGAAATTACATGTTTTAACATCTGTGTGAAATTTTTATGCATCCTGTATGAATTAGGAAGCAGAATCTGCTTCGTCTTCATGGGGATTTAATCTCCGACATAAGTCACTACTGGTATCCAAAGGAGGAATTAAAAAAGGAGGAATAGAGATTAGAGTTTTGTTTGGAAATCCTGAACCCCCTACCAGATATATTTTTTTTCTCTTCAGTATAATATTTCAGTTTGGCAGTGGAACCTGACTGTTGGTACTGTCACTGCTAGGCAGTGGATTTAGAGCAAGGTGATCTGTGCTCTTGGGGCAAGCCTGATTCATTCAGACACCTCTTCTGAGAAACCCTCTCTATAGATGATGGGATGCAGGAGCGAGGACAGATTCTCCTGTGGTTCTAGAGAATGTGCACTGAAGAGGAAAGAGCTTTTCAAGCGACATGGAAAAGGACAGAGAGAATATAAAGTTGCAAGCAGAAACAGAACAATTTAGTCCAATGACTTTAAATAAAATCATTCTCTCAGGTTCAGTACAGATCTCTGTAATGTCAGGATACCACGTGTATATTTTTGAGTGATAACACTGAGATATTTGGATGTCAAACATCTGGACCAAGTGATATACACTGTAGTCTTTGTGATACTTTTATAAGATCTGAGTTTCTTTGTGCAGTTTTTGTGTATTTGTAACTTAATGGGATAGATAAGCAAGCTGGTTGGCCTCTGTTGAAAAAAGGAGGTTTTCTCTTGTGTTGGGCTTCAATTTTAGGTTCTGCAACTTCAAAGTAATTCTGTTAAATGCTTCTCATGGGTACCAGTGATCAATGGAATTATACCAGTTCAATAGCATAGCCTCTGAAATGGGGGAAAATAAAAATTGTTAATGAAAAATTAACAAATTGCTGTATAATGCTGCTTAGTTTGCTTTGAAGCAGATTGCTTGCTGTTGAAAGGTTAATACTGACTGTGCTTGTATGTTTTGTTTTTTGGCAGGTAACCCTGGGCTGGCAGGTTATTACAGGACCTTTATACAGGCCTTATATTGTGGACTAAAGCAGCAGTATCCTGTTTGGGTTGTGAGCCATGCTGGCCATTGTAAGCCTCCCAGTGGTATGGAAATGATAGAAGGTACAGTACTGTAACTTGTATGTACAAATGTTTGTACTCCCCCAATTTCACTAGCAGAACTTAAAATTTTTATTTTTTATATATGTTTAATTATATTAAAATTTAGCCTATTAAAAACAGCATGACATGTTTTTTAAACGTCTCCATTATATTTCCACAAAACAGTTGTATGAGAAGTTACTGAGGAAAAGAGTATTTTTAGGTAAATTAGATTTGCTAGTCAAATTAGTGCTAGGAAGAGCATAAGAGTTTGCTGATGGCGGTTTTAGGGACAAGTTACAGAGAAGAAGGCCTAGAAATGTTTATGTTGAGAAGAGTAGATTAGAAAAGTACATTTTTTAATTAAATGTCCAATAGAGATTGAGTACGTTAGGAGAGACTTAATTATCTCTGAATTTAAAACCAGTTGTACTTAATTAGTGAATTTACAGGAAACAAGTAAAACTTTCTGAAACTAGAGTATGAGGCATTGGCAGAGGAGAGATTGCTTTTCTGTTAAAAGTTTTTTGACATGCAAATTGTTAGCAAGCCATAGTAGCCAACTTGAAGTGGATGTTGTTACTGTACAGCACTGTAAGGTGGGGGAGCCAATAGCTAATCCCGTCCTGAAAGCTGCTGAGGGTCAGAAGACCTCTGGACTTGCCCAGGCTGCAGTGATGTAGCAGTAAATCAGTATGATTTCTTAGGGCAAAGAGGTTCAACAATGTAAGGCAACCAGAAAATCTTGAAGAAGAAACTCTTTTAGCTGTTTAGTATAACTTCCCCTCACTAACCTTTGCACCCAAGCTTTCAAGCCTTTTAATTGGTTTATTTAATTTCAAGTTTGAAACTGAAAGATGAAACCTGCATTTTATTGGTACGATTCCTGCCAGTCACTGTGTTCAAGTGTCAGACTAGCAAATGCTAGCACTTTCTCATGATAGCTGAGGAATCCCTAGGTTTGTAATTTGTAGTACAGTGTTAACCATGAGATACAGGTATAAGTATGAATGGAACTGAATGGAGCAACTGAATGGAACTAATTTTATTGCAGAGAACATTTGTAGGTCTCATAATCTGCCCTGGGATCGTGTCTGTAAGTGTGTAGGTAGTGAAAAGAGCCTTTGATTGTGAGAGATGTTTGGTGGCTTGAGATGGCTGAGCTAATTGAAATGGAGAGGTCTTTAGATGGAGCAAGCAGGGATGTTGTACAGCTGTCTCACTTGTACAACTGTCCCACTTCCACTCTTGACAGTCCCTGTGCCACTAAGGAGAGTTTAAATCTGGGGGAAGGAGAGCATCCAGTAGGAAAAGGGGAGCTGATATCCCAGTTGAAACCAAACCTCCAGCTGACTTCACTCTGTCCTTTTGCACTGACAATGCTCCTGTGAGAGAGGGGGTTTTCAAGAATGTGGTAACTTGTTTAGGATGGGCAGGCCAGAAGTGAAGTACCATAAGGACTGGTGCTGTGTTGAGTTCTATTCAATATATTCGCCCATGACCAGCAGAATGAAAGTAAACAGTGACTTTTCTCAGTTTGTGGATGGTACTTTATAGCATTTAATTACCGGGAAGATAAATGTCAGGGAACTACAGAAACATCTTACAAAATGTAACTAGTGGGCAAAAATGTTTTGACTGTGTCAGGGTAGATAAACATGAGTTAATTCATCTGACAAAAAAGATCTCCTTTAACTGTCCCTGGGTAGCCCTTGGAATTAATTTGTAAAATTCAGGAAAGATACTTTTATCATCACTGACAGTTCTCTAATATCATCTCTCGTTGCACAGTGGCAGTCAAAATTTAAGACAACAAAACACTGGACATAACCAGTTACAGACAAGGCAGGAGACATTTTATTACTGTATATAACCATAATGGACCTGCATCTTCAATATTAGAGTGCCATTCTGGTGGGCATCTCCAGGACAACATTTCAAGAGTGGAGCTGGGGACTGTATGGAGAAAGGCAACCAAAACAACAGGGAGGAAGCCGTTTCCTTGTTAATGAGAGATTAAATGGCTCTCTGGTCTGGGGAGCAGAATGCTTCTCAAGAGCACAACTGAGGTTACCAAAATCATGACAGTAAATAAGGTAAATGCAGAATAAAATACACTAGATTTAGTAATGGGACCAACGGTCATGTAATGGTACTAGCTGGTTTAAAACAGGTAAAAGAATGTATTTATGTGACAGGTAAAAAAAAAATAGGGAACTAGCAGCCAAAGCACTATACTGTGGGCAAATTATAGTACCAGACTTAAAGTGATGAAACGTAATGGACAACTGGTCCATGGTGCAAAAGCCAGGTTCTTTGCTGTGCAGGTGCACTGCCAGCCTTGCTTTGGACACTGACCTTCTCCACCCTTCTGTGCTGCTCCTGGTCCCAGTGCCACCCTGTGGCAGGGTTCTGAGCCTGAGAGATTCAGGGAAGGGCTGCAGAAAGTGGCCAGGCTCGGTTTCTCTCACTGAATAGCATCTACTCTTGTCGCTGCTGAGCTTGGGGGAGTTTCTTGCCTGACCCATTAAGATATTTTATGTGTTCTCAATATCATGTGCCAGGATCTGTGCTTACTGGTGCACTTACTGTGGCACCATGGAGCTAAGAAAAGCATAGAAAGCCACTGATGGATAGTTTAAAAAATAATGAAAAGACATTTATGAGATTATTTTCGTATTTATTTTATTAGGAGCGCAGGAGCTGGAAGCTCACATCCTGTCATTACTATACATTTAGACAGTATTCCAGAATAATCCATAGGGAGCCTTGGGAACCCTGAAAAGTTTAGTGACCTTTGGAAATAATGATGTTGGTGCAGTTGCCATGGGTAATACTCTGCTTTGCAGTAGCTTTGAATGTTAGAAAAGAAATATGGTTCATTTCCTACAAACTGAAAGGAAGGCATAAAGTGGTAGAAGGATGTATATTTTGCCATTTCATGACAATGTAGGTTGCCTGTAGTGAGAAGAGATTTGGAGTAATTTTCTCTCATCCTTGTGATGCAAAAGAAATTAAAAGCAACTTTTGGATATTTCTAATTCCCTAACTTTTACTTATTTATTGCCAAAAATGTAATTTTCATGAATTGACTATAAAACCACTAAACTAAAAATTGAGCATCTTTACAAATTCCCAGGTGACTGACGGAAAGAAATAGGGAGTCATGAGCTCCCTTAGGAGTTCTTAATTGACAATTTGTGGAATTATAGCAAAAAAAAAATAAACAGAACCCCAAGGACCAACAGCAGCACCTGCATAGGGACAGGTAGTTCTGCTCTCTGCAGCTCATTGTTGCCTTCTAGGTTCTGGATTTCTCAGGCAAAGTTCCTGTAACAAGGACCACATCAGTTATTAATATGCTGCATAAAACCAGAAGGGGATATTTTGGCAAAGAACTGGGCATGAAACTGTTATTGTAAAAATTCCATGTATTCCTTCATGCTTCTGATGGACATTTTATATGCTTCATTTAAAATATCCTCATGCAAATCATGGAATCACAGAATGGCAGGGGTTGGAAGGGACCAGCAGAAGGACTAAAGACCCATGTTTAGGAGTAGCTCTGCTGATGGCAATGAATACTAGCAGGTTGGAAGCTTTTCAACAGCCTTTCAACTTCTTTTGATAGGAAGCAAACTGCTGGTTAAAGCTAACACATGTATATGAACAAACCCTGAATTCATTCATTGCTAATTCAAGTGCTGTGTTATGAACATCCCACTTTAAAGACAAAAAGATACAATCTTGCTGAAAAATTTCTTTAAAACTGTGTAAAATGGGAGATTGGATAGGAAACCCTTGGCACCGAGTCCCTCTAACACATCCTTCACCCCCTGTTTAGCACCCTGGTTGGCTTTTGCCAGTAAAGGCTCTACAGATAGCAGGTAGACATAGGTATGTCTTAAAATGGTCTAAATCTGTGGCCATCTCCTATGGTTTGGTGAGAATTAAGAAATACAATGTCTCAGGCAGAAATAAGAATAGAAGAACATAGATTTAGTTTTGTATGTCCACCAAGACACTTTTCTTTGTAGCAAAATAAGATTGAGAAGAAAAATGAAATCAGAATTCAAGAATTTATTGATTTTTGTTAATATTCTATGTAGGCCAAGTGCCATAGAAATATGGAATAGTGTCATTCATATCTTGCTTAAAGAGACATAATTGATGCATTCAGATATCATATACCTAGCAGATGATTGGTCATCATTCATGTCTTAATGATACAGTATTTGGTCATGTGATAAATTATATTAAAGATAAATCTCTAGAGCTTTCTAAACTGTACAGCTGAATATTGAGCTATATACAATTGTAGTACAAATACTTTTTATTATTTTAGCAAGGCATGTTTATCCCTTGGGACACATTGTCTACTGAATTTTCTGCTGTTTCACTTCTGGATCAGTATTAGGTAGCTTCTGAATGGCAAGGAAGTTTGAGTGACATTCTTAATAGCCAAGTTACGGGATAAAGTTCTAGTTTAATCTTTTATGTCCCATGGACTGTACAAATAATAGTGTAGCCTTAAAATCTGTCAAACTATCCTTCATTCATTTTCCATGATAAAAAGAGGCAGGTTAAAATTATTTATAGTCCATCAAAAGACTGTTTCCATTGCTTTCTTTTTATGCAGGGCGAGTAGGGCCTTCAGAGCATTGTGAAGCTAATTACATCCTTAGGAAGCAATGTGGGGAAAAAACACACAAGTGGTGGAGAGTTAATCAAAAGCTTCATAGATAATTTATTATGTGATCCCAAAATACTAATGTATAATCAATATGAAGTTGAGAAGTGAAATGAAATTTTGTATTAAAAAAAAAATAATCTAAAATTAAAGGAAAACTTAGAAGCCACATACAGTTTGAATTTATTTGATATATTTCTTCGTAGCTGTTGTTACAATTCATCTGAATGGAATTTACTTTTCCAGCCCTCTGACTTCTAATGAAACTGCAGAATTGACTATGAGTGAGATTCTGCCTCTAGCTAAAGTGATAAAAATGTAGAAAAAAAAATACTGAAATAATTTGTGTAAAACGGAGTTTATGCTTCAGTGAATTAATGAACTCATTGATTGCTAGATAGCTGTCCACCAAATGACAGATCTAAGTGTAGGCATGATTTGTGGATAAGAGCCACAGGTTTCTACCATCATGACATACTGTGCTGGCAGGAAAAAAACTAAAATAGTGTCCTGAACAAGACAAGGAGCATGGTGTTCTATAATAAGAGGGTTGTGAGTTATTTAGGACAGTGATTCCCAAACTGTGGTCTGTGGGTTACTGGTGGTTCCCAGGACACTTGCTTGTGATCCAAGAAGAGCTGGATGATCAGATGGAGTTGGCTCTCTCACCAGTTTTCACTTGCTAAGCAGAATTAATAGTGGCTAAAAATACTTTTCCAATAACACTTTTTTTGTGTAAGCATTTGCTGCAGTGGCCTTAGAGATGTTGTATACCACCATGAATGTGTGGTGATGGTGGGGAGAGGAACTGTGGTCTGTGCTGCTGCAAACAGGAGGAGATCATGAAAGCTGGATGTTCCAAGAATTGGGCTCCTAAAAATAGGGACTCATCCTTAGCCAACAGCCTTTGTCCTTGGTGTTGTGTATAACCCCAAAGGAGAGAACTTAAACACGCACAGGGAGTCAGTATGCACGTGGTAATTTTAGCTAGCTTGTGACTCTCATTTATTTTAAGTGGGGGGAAGGGTGTGTTTTTAATGATTGCTGATGTTGGAGAATACCTCCACTGCTGAATCAGGTGAATCAGAACTACTGGCAATCTATTCAGTCAGTCCAAAACACCTCAGAATTAGTGTCTGTGATGCTTAGATGGTTTTTGACCAGCAAATCCTTACCAGGGCTTCTGACCGCAATGAGGTACACAGTGATAGCCCTGTTTAAAAGGCATTTATGTCTGGTATTGTACAAATAGAGAAAAGCAGTAGGAAGGAAGCTGAGCTGGCGTCTCGCATGCTTTAAGCTTATGCAGATACATATGTAATTCATGTTACACACATTTCATAGAATCAGAGAATCATTTAGGTTGGAAAAGATTTTAAGATCATCTAGTCCAGTCATAGCCCTACTCTACCAAGTCCCCTGCTAAACCATGTCCCTCAGCACCACATCTACATGGTGTTTAAACACATCCAAGGATGGTGATTAAACCACTGCTCTGGGCAGCCTTTTCCAGGGCTTGATAAGCCTTTCAGTGAAAAAATTTTCCTAACGTCCAACCTGAATACTCCCCTGGCACAACTTGGCTGTTTCCTCTTGTCCTGTCACTTGTTACATGGGAGAAGAAACCAGCACACATCTCTCTACAATCTCCTTTAAAGTAGTTGTAGAGAGTGATAAGGTCTCCCCTAAGCCTACTTTTCTTCAGACTAAGCAGTCCCAGTTCCCTCAGCTTCTCCTCATAAGACTTGTTCTCCAGGCGCTTCACCAGCTTCATTGCCTGCTGGACCTGCTCCAGCACTTCAGTGTCTTTTTTGTATTGAAGTGCCCAAAACTGAACCCAGTACTCAAGGTGTGGCCTCACCAGTGCTGAGTACAGGGGAATGATCACTACCTAGTTCTGCTGGCCACACTATTTCTGATACAATTTAATTTGCATTAATCTGTTTCAATGTAAATAAATATTTTCAGTAGAAATTCACATCTGAGAAACATTGAAAGATGGATTGTCTTTAATACAAGTTCTTTCGAGGTTTAGTCAATTATGCTTAAATATTACAAACGTGGAGGTTTCCGTAGTCATGTTTGCGTCCCGGAACACACAGGGACACAAATCAAAATCTGCTTCATTTTAATGTAGAATTATATGGCAAGGTGCCTCCCTGTCCATTGGTGTCAGCATTACAGATCCATTCAAAAGAGCCAGGCTGGAAGCGTGCCATCCAGGTAGAATTGAGCTAGTTTCATAGCTAAGCTTCGGGTTTTTTAGCGCATAGAGAGCAGAAGTTTCCTGTATACAGAGCTGGCCTCAGCATTGATTAATCACACTGAGCTCTTCACATAGTCTTTGTCAGCAGCAAGGGATCCCAGGTTGGAGTGTGCCCAGATGAACTGGTTGTTTTCTCAGGCCAGGACAGGAGCTGTCAGCTTGGTGCAGCCCAGTCCTGCTGCCCCTCCTGACATAGCAATTGCTGCTGCCCAGGAACCTTCCCTCTGCCTTGTCTTGGAAAAGGCAGCTTAAGGAAGGAAGTGTGACATTTAAATGTTGAGATTTTTTTGTCTTTGCCTGGTAAGATCTGCTCTTTACTGTATGATTTTAGTGCTAGGTGTCTATTTTAAGGAAACAAATGATCATTTCATGTTATTAACACACTGGAATGTTTTAAATCTAAAAGTGTGAAAAGCAAGCAGCCCAAGGGATGCTGCAGGACTCAGTTTACTTCTTTCCTTTGAGCCACATTCACTTAATAATTCATAGAGGTCCTGTAATCATACCCATAATTATGCAAATAGATCCTTTGAGTGAAATCTTGGCATTTGGTGCTGACTTTATCAGTTCTACTTAATTTCAAGCATGTGTTTAAAAATCTTGTTCCATTCAAAATCAAAACTAAGCAAATAGAATTTTGCCATATGTGAAGTATTTCTAAGTTGCTCTGTTGTTTTCTTTTCTGGCCAAGCAAAATGATAACAATTTTAACTGCTCATAGCATCATAGCTTAACAACCATGTATTTATTTGTAATGATCACTTAAACACTATGAAGCTGATTCTGGTACCACTTAATGCATACCTTTATATTCCATTGACTTTGATGGAGTAGTGACCAATTTTTGTTGATGTTATTAAGAAGAGGAGTTTGTCTTTATGTTTTTTAGAACTATATAAAAATAGGTTCTCTATATTCTCTGTTTCTTTCAGGGTTTTCCACTGAGTCTGTCAAGGTGATATCTGTAGGTATATTATTAACAAATGCCCATGAATAGCTTTCTAATCCATTCTAGTACTTCACTCAACTATCTCCCCTGCTAAAAGAACCAAAATTTTTCATCCATATCTAGAAATAAAGGTACTATAATTCTATTTTTGAAGATGTATTCTAAAGAACAACTTTTGAAACCTGATACAGTCTTCTGGATCCTTATCCAGAAAACAAGATGTTTAAAAAAAATTAAAATTGACATTAATCCATTGGAGAGCATAATGTCCCTACTGCATTCCAGGAAACTGAATGTAGGTTTTGAGATTGTTTACGGATCGTTTTCTGCCTTTCACCCCATGACATAGGTATGTTCTCCAGCTGATACCATCACTTCTAATTAGATGCAGATGGCTGTTAGTGGGGGGGGGAAAAGTGTTCAAGAATGTGAACCCTATGAAAAGGTAACACTTATATATTTTGGTGTCTTGACTTTGGAAGGCATGTCACAGTTCACTGGGATGAGCACTGCTGTGATTTTTCAGAGTAACTCATTTAAATGTTTACCATATTATTGTAGGGAAACTAAAAAAATAAAATAATTTAATAAAATATTAAGATGATTCAGACTGTTTTCTCCAGGGAGAATGCTTAGGAATCTTTTAATCTGAGTCAGTTTGAAAGATACATTTGCATCTGCTAACAGAATGAACTGTCCCCATAGCAGAGAATAATCCCTTCTGTCTGGAGGTGTAGCAGATCTAGATTTGTTCTACATAGATCAGCTGTAGGAAGAAATCTGATCAATACTTCTATTTATTAATAAGAATTTCAACTTTATGGCATAGTCATTTGATTTAATTTTGATACCCACAAAGCTTGCAATAAATGGGATCAATCCAGTGTTTAATGGCAGTTTTATGTTTAATTCACAGTGCTCTACAGTTGTAAGGCTCAGG
The DNA here is from genome assembly GCA_013401335.1 of Brachypteracias leptosomus. Taxonomy (NCBI): domain Eukaryota; kingdom Metazoa; phylum Chordata; class Aves; order Coraciiformes; family Brachypteraciidae; genus Brachypteracias; species Brachypteracias leptosomus. The sequence goes on along the minus strand of VYZX01006034.1, from coordinate 16,281 downwards.
AACCATCAGCATTGCACAACATAATTCCAGGTTCTAAAAATAATCTGATTTGGAACATGGAGTCCTTTTGTTTGCTTTGGTCTAAGGAGTTTCCCTTTCTTTGAGCAGCAATGTAGGTGTTTCAGGGAAATGCAGGAAGCTGCAAGGCAGACTGTGCAGGAAGAAGTAACTGTTCATGGCCTCATTCTTAGATAAGCAGCTTCATTACTGAATTACTCTTACCTCCAGTGTATCTACTTAAATCTCTCAGCAAGTTTCAAGTAGGATCAGTGTGCTTTAAGAAATGATAAAGGACAAAATGATACAGTACTGTGGACCCAGGTTGAATAAGGGGGTCTCATTGCTGCTTGCTGGATGAAGGAGTTTTTCTTTTTACCTCATTTTGATAGTGCCTGGGACTCATTCTCTAAGCTAGACATAATCTTATCTTCCTAATGGTTGAATGTTAAGTTTTGTGCATTAATACTTATAATAAAAGAATCTAATTTACTACAGCTCTCAAATGTGGTCAGGTGACTTCTTTGTTGCCATATTAATCCCCATTGGGTTAAATGTTATAGCAGACTACTAAAATTCTCTGGGATTTTCATTGTAGTGTCATTTTTTTCAGAAAAATTGAAACTGTGGTTTCAAACATACTACACTGAGTCTTTGCTGTCAGAGACTTCTCTACTAGTGTTTACATGATTTGGAGGAAGAAAGTTTATCCTGCAATTAATCATGAAGAGACCAATTTCAGTATTTCTGAATGCATGCTGGTATATATTAAACTCTACATGATCATCTTTGGATCTGTTTATGTGTAGAGTGCAGGTCAAATTCAGTTGCTGTCTTTCTATATAAATTATACTGTAGAGCCACAGGCAGTTTCAAAGGGTTTGTAATGAGCTATGGCTTCGACGTCTGCTAATGTAAATGAATGAGAAAATCAACCTTTGCCTGACTGTGACCCTCTGGCTGCTTGTGGGTCGCAATGAATTGATTTGCTTTCTATGTAGCACATCCCACCTGTGCAAAATGAAGACCAAAAAAATCCCTTATTCATCTGTAATGACAGATCAGTTTTGTAGTGGGGACATTTTAGCCTCTCTTTCAGCTATAAGGTGAATTTCTCCAAGAAAAGTAAAGCCATCACAGTATTTTTGGCATGTTTCCATCCTTGCTGTGCTGGGCAGTTCAGCTACATGACTAAGAATGAAACCTTCCGCATTTCTTCAGGAAGGTTAAAAAGCAAACTGCTATCTTAGTAATAGAGAATAAATCTGCCAATTAGTTTTAAATAGTGTAACAGAACACTGGGGAAGACGAAAATCAGAATTTAAAGTGATCAATTTGACAAAAATGTGTTTCATCCCTAAAGATATAAAATCTATGCTATACAGCACATGCAGGTGATTATTTAAAGCATCAGGAATTGATAAAGAAATGTGCTGTATTTCAAGAAAGTACAAGGTGCAGTTCTATTTCCTCTCCTCAGTTTTGCTACTGATTTTTATAAATTCAGACAAATTTATTAAAATCAGCAGCCCCCGCTGCTGCTTCAACATCCAGGGGGATGAATGCTGGGATGGGCTCCCTTTGCTGTCAGCGCACACTCCTTGAGCAAAGAGGAGCCCCAGCAGAGACTTACAAGGCTCTTCAAGACAGGTAGCAGTTAGAAGCATCAATGAGCACTGAGAGGTAACACTGCAGTGCAAAATATTTTGTATAAGTTTTGTGCTACACCCCCAGCACTGGTAGCCCAGAGTCATGTTCTCAGTTGGAATAAACTGACATAGCTCTTCACAGGCAGCAGTCTGGCACCACTTTACAGCATCACGTAATCTAAGATAATGATGTTGAAAACTTCTCATAATCCATCAATTTTGAAGGATACAGTTGAAAGGCGGAAAAATGCTATGTTTGCCAAAGTGAGTAGTTTACTCCTTAAAATAAAAAGGATGCTAGACAGTATTTTAAAATAATTTGGAGCTGTCTACTGCAGGTAGTTATCCTAGATACTAAATTTAACATTTTCATGGACAAATGAAGATAGAAACCTACATTTTCCTTTATACTTCTATTAAAATAGTATCATCCAAGATGAATATACACAGGGACTAAGTTATACCGAATGCCATCCTGGTGCCATTATAGTAGCTAGTGAAGTAGGAAGTGCATTAGTGTTATTTTAATGTTGCTCTAAAGATAGTGCTATTTTAGTAATATTCTGAAGAGTCATACTTATGTGAACATTTCAGTCTTGGTCTGTATCACAGTCCTAAATAAAATTTTGGAATGAGTTTTCAACAAAAATCAGGACTAGCCTAATGAGAGTTTTAGCTTGGACTCAGTAGAAGTGTCAAGCACTTCAGAAAATGTCACTCATTGACTCTCCCAGTCGCTGTGAAGTACAGATTCTGTATTGGTACCTGTGCTGCTGTGTAACAGCCCTTCCAGGTGTACTCTCAGCTGCTCGCTTTTTCCCCTTCCCCCTCAGCATTGTAGTGTGCTCCTTGTCTTTTTCTCCTACTTTTAAAATACTTATTTTTATTCCCTGGCTGTGGAATAGCATGGGTTGTCTAATTTGGCCAGCTGTCTGTCTTTGCTCCAAACTTTGGCTCTCCCTTGTTTGCTCTCATTCCCTCTTTCTCTGTATCTGTTTAAACCTCCTGAAGTTTTGCAGAGCTGTTTTCAATAGGTGTGACTGTTGGATTTGCCTACTGCAGCACAGCACCTCATTTATCATATGCCAACTGAATCAACTGCTGTGGAGTGATGTTCATCCATTTTTGTTCCCTTCAACACTCATACAAGTGCCACTGTCCCTCCTTTACTTCCTGTGCTACCTCCCTAGCTACCCAGCCTTGATGATGTGCAGAATGTCATTATTTAGTTTTTCTTCCTTTGTTAAATGTAGAAATGCAAGTTGTTGTTGAAGGACACTACTTAGTGAGGTTGCTTTTGGTTGCTTCATTCAGGAAAAAAATTCTATGCCTCAGTTTCAAAATGGAATTTTCCCCATGTTAAATTGGAAGATGTTAGATCTGGCCAAACATGAAAAGGTGTTGCTACTGATACACATTTTCAGTAAAAAATTGCTTTGAGGAGCAATATACTCTGTGTACGTTATTTCTGGAGAGACTCACACATCACATGCCTTCGGCTGATGGTGCGAGATAATTGCAATAGCAGTGAAGCACACTTGCCCCTGCAAAACTGCATGATTGATACTCTTTCAGATCGTACATGAAATGAGTGTTCATAAAGGTGACACACAAGACAGATATTTGCAGGACTGCCACCTGCCAGTCGGGCAAAGCAAAGATAATAGACTTCTTGCAGTGTCCAAGTGAAGGGTCAAGACTGATTTTTGCAGCCTAGACTTTTTTTTTTTTATGGTGGCATAAGCTCAGCAAATCAGCAAGATAGAGGAAATCTTGCAATTTCTATTATGTTGCTTGGGCAGACATTACTGATACAATGATCCCATCCAGAGGTTCAGGCTGTATCTAGAGCCCTTTCAAGTAGAAGTGCATACCTAGGTGCACACTTTTTTCAGAAGGTCTTGCTATTGATTTTCTGAGCCACCAGATCTTCAAGTGGAATCATAGAATCCTCTAGTTTGGAAAAGACCTTTAAGATCATCGAGTCCAACTGTTAACCCAGCGCTGGCAAGTCCACCACTAAACCCTAAGCACCACATCTGCACATCTTTTAAATACCTCTGGGGTAGGAACTCAGCCTACCACTACTGCCCAGGAACAGCCTGTTCCAATGATTGACAACCCTTCTGGTGAAGAAATCACTTGTTACTTGGGAGAAGAGACAAACACCCACCTCATTACAATTGCCTTTTGGGTAGTTGTAGAGTACATGAGCTCTCCTCCTTCTCCTTGTGTATGAAGTCTGTGCTAATGCAAAGCTAATTCGTTACACTCTCCCTAATCCCTCTTTTCATCTTATTTTTTTTCTTGCATTGCCAGAGAGGTGTGCACCTTGTATGGAAAGGCTGAGCCCAGTTATGTTGATAACTGCTGTGGTGGCTTGTCTTTGCTGATACTCTGAAATGCTCAGAAACCTCAGTACCCCAGGAAGAGTAATGTGTTTAGGGGTTCCCACTAAACACCAGTGTTACTGGTTTTGTTTGGTACCTGTTTGCTTGCATGTATTCCCAGCTGTTTCAGGCTGTGTTCAGTGATCCTTAACAGAAATTTAGATCTGCCCCTATACAGCGATGGTTCTCTAACCTCTACCCTGCAAGTGCTTTTATTTTGATTAAAAAAAAAAAAAAAAAGAAAATTCTTATAAATTTGCTCTTCTGTAGCTATTCAGCTTACTGATGGTAAAAATGCAGACATTCAACTACAGAAAACTTTTCCATCTGTGTTATTTAAAACACCCATAGGAAATTTGCTTTGTGCATGTTAAAGTGATTCTGGAGGCATAGATTTGTGTAGAACTGCAAAATAAAACACTCTTTAATGGTGCTTGCCTTGCCAGAATTGGGCAAAGCCAACAAAATTCTACTTCTGAGTTTGTACTGTTATCTCATTGTTCCTTGGTAATAGTTACTCTAATTAATTAGAAGAAAGGGTAACTGGGAAAACAAAATAAAAAGAAGTCTCTCACAAATAATTTACTAAGTTCAGTGTTCCCCTGTATACTTTTAATAAAAATTTGGGGGTTAATATTTGTCATGTTTACTAGTTCATTCTGTCAGACTATGCATGTACTAATTTAATTATAATGCAGCTTTCTTTAAAAAACAGATTAGGTGTTAAACAAGTGTTCCAGCAATAGCTGTGTAGATAGTAAAGGAAACCAGTAGTTCAGTTTGTAAATTAAGGTCTTGTTATTTTTCTAATAAAGAAAATAATACATATGACCACTTCAGTATCTTGAGTAAATGGTAATTTATTTGTGGAGGATACCTTTACAAAAAGTAATTGCTCCAGTAAACACTAATGAGTGGTATGTTTATCTTAAAAGTTGCATGAACAGTTCCTGAGGGTAGTAGGGCCAGATTAAGGTCTAAGGGTTAATCTAAAACACAGTGCTTTAAGATCTAGTTCCTGGTGTCAGGAGGAGTTCTTCAGTATTTATTGAACATTCTTTCACGGTTTCCATCCCATTTCTTTGGCATTTTATTGCTTGCTGGTACAAATTATCCAGGGTTCAATAATCAAATGAAAGATTGGGTGAAGCATTCAGGCTTTAAGCAATTTATCTCTAGGGGATGTGTTTCCTAACATGTTAGCCCATACTAGAACCACAAACCTGAAATCTTAGTTTTTAAGCTTAAAGTTGTATTTAAGCATTTTTAGATGGCATCATTCTATTGTAAAGAATTAGTGTATTTTGCTATAAGCAGTAAAATGATTTATTTAATTTCCAGAATTAGAATTCTGTACACCAGTTTAACAAGTAATCCTTCTAAGTAATTTAGTTATGGGGTTTCTTTCTGCCTGTCACTGCCTGAAGGCAAAGATAATAAAACTTTCCAAGGATTGCTCCAAGTAGTAGTTACTCAGTCACAACTGCTGCTGCTTCCACCAGTGTCTGTGTGTATTTGTAGTAGAAAAAGGAGGTGGGGTCTAACATCTAAAATACTTGGCCCTATATATTGGTTGCATTTATGGTATTTGATGGAGATGCAGTGGACCTAATGTGACCCTGAGCTAGCTTGCCTGAACTATTTGATTGACCATACTTGAGCATAGAATAATAGAATGGTTTGGGTTGGAAGGGACCTCAAAAATCATCTAGTTCCAACCCCTCTGCCATGGCAGGGACTCCTCCCACTAGACCAGGTTGCTCAAGTCCCCATCCATCCTGACCTTGAACACCTGCAGGGGAGGAGCATCCACAACCCCCCTGGGCAACCTGTTCCAGTGTCTCCCCACCCTCAGAGTGAAGAAAATGCTTTGTGAAAATGCTTGGTGCTTTGTGCCTTCCCTTTTCATATGCTTTGATATTATCACTGACCTTTCGATATCTTCTCCCTCTTTGCTTTTTTCCCCTCTCCTGATGTTACTGCATTTTTTATGTGTTTAAACTTGTTTCTCCTCACTGTTAACACTGAGCAGTGTGGTGAGGTGTCACACAGCTGAAAAAAGCAGCCTCTTCAGTGATGAGGTGAATCTTTTTCCAGTCCCCTGGTTTCCTCTCCAGATACTTACTTGACCTTATCCTGTAAAAGGTCCAGTTCTGAAAATTCTTGACCACAGGAGTTTATGTGGGTGGTTCATTAGAGTTTGTCCTTAGATATCCTGGTGCTACCTCCTAGAGTAAATGTCCCAGGGAAGAAGTTACAGTGGAGGTAGGGCTGTGGTGTTTTTATCTCCCTTTCCTTCATGGCATGTAATTAGAAGTTTCCTATTCACACGGTTCTTACTTTCACACAGTTTCCTTATACAGTTCATGAGTAATTTGGAGGCCTTGTGTATGAGTGGTCCTGGGACAGACTTTGAAGTCATTCCATGACAAGTGGACAAGTGTCCATATGTACTGAAATCAAATGTTCAGCCACCTGTTGTGACCAGGGTAGCTGGGAGTTGGAATGTGCAAGCATTCCCTTGTGGAATTAAGGAAGTACAAAGGCATACAGAAATTATATGCACAAATTTGAGGATAGTGTTGTAAAATCTTGTCTCCAGTATCTTTTTGAATAATCCTGTAAAAAGAAGTCTATGACTTTTTAATGAAAGACTAAATTTTACGAATCTCTAGTCTAAAGTCTTCTCATATAACTGATATGTTTTTTTTCTGCCTAAGAATTTCCCTTGCATACGCAGCAGAAAAACAAACAAGCACAATTCTCTGTTATTTCCCTGAAAACCAAAGTCCTCTTTCCTAGCAAGATTAACTTGTTGACTAATCTTAGAGCAAACACTTTATTTTAATCTATCATTGTTTTGTGACTGTGGGTTTAGCTGAGGTCAGAAAAGAGATTCATTAAAATGATGGCATAGTTGTTTTTCGAAAAGCACATCAGAAGATTAATGCTTTGCCAAAGAAAATAAAGAAATTTACTGTATTTCTTTTAATACACTTCAGCTAAATAAAGGTTAAAATCACATGCCTTGGCCCAGATGGGGTGTGTGCAGCATAAGGTGCAAGTCATATAATTTCTACTATCTGAAAAGTGCTTAAATGAGCTCTCCTTCAGCCATGCCATTTATTCCACACCTGAAGTGAAGTAACTCTGGTCCCTTCTCTGATGTAGAGCCATTGGAGAGCTGACTGCCAGTGTGTTTGTGCAAGTCTGTTTGCTTATACAGAGAAGCCATTTAAGCATCTCCACCCAAGAAATTCTTGTTGATTTTGGATAGTCCCTGGGCGATTTTATTCTGTAAAATAAATAAATAAATCTTCCAGACCTGTGACACAGCCCAGATCTCGCATATTTTGGACGATCAGAAGTACAGCATTTGTGTTGGGGAAGCATGAACTGACACAAGTAATAGGCAATTTTAAATTTGTTCAGAAGTAAGATAAGGTGTGTGTTTCAGTGTAGGATTACATGCCTTTGGAGTTTCACCTGGCAAGAGTGCAGGGTCAGTTGGTGATGAGAGTTCTGTGTGTGGATCACCAGGCACCACGCTGCACACTTGTCCTCCAGTATGGCTCAAGGAGTAATGTCAATGTGATTTGGTTTGGCAAGAGTATTTCAGAAGAAAAGGAAAACTTGTGTTAAACAGCTGAAACAATTCTCTGGGGTCAGCATTGGCTGTCAGGAGGTTGTGTGTGTATGCATCATAGGCCAGTAGACATGGGAATCTGAGCATCCTTGCTCTGAGTGGTGTTGAGCAGAGCCATGCTGAGGATGCTTTGGCCCAGTGCAGTAGGACAGGTCTCTATGGTCATCATCAATTGTAACTAACCCATCCAATTAAAAATAAATTCTGCGAGCTCTGCTCTCCCCAGCTTCCTTAAGGAAGCACCAGTGCACAGGCTTGAGTTGGGTATGCTCAAGTCCTAAACTCAAGTCTAGGCAAATCTGAGGAGGAAAAAGCCCTTATTTTCACTCTTAATACTCTTAATCGCCACCCATATCCCTCCTTGGGGTTCTTGCTTTGGCAACAGAACTGGTCCTGAATAGGCACATCTCTGCTGAAATCTGTAATAGGTACAGTTATGTTTCCCTAAATCTCTACATTGCTATTTATTCGGTAACTAAATATTAAATTAGATACCTAACATCTTAATAACTGGAATAATTAACTGTATTTGTCTAACACAGTTATCTACCTTAACATGGAAAATGTTAAGACTGGGCTAGACTGTCTTTGCTGCATTGCAGCAATGTTCAGCATCTCCTGTCACAGGTATTGAATTTGTGTAGTGAAAAGCAGCCATTAACCTCATGAGATTGACTAATACAAATAAAAATTTCTTCTGTTTCCTGCTTGGCTTTTGGGGTCTTGTGAACCATGGGAAGTTTTCTAGAAGATTTATATACCTACTTTACCTCCTTCTCCCTTACTCTAACCTGGAAATAAGCTGAAATTCTTGTAAAATCACTCATTTTCAAGAATCAAAGCCATGAATGGAATGTCAAACGTTAAAAGACGTGCTGATAAATCACTGGAGATGGCAGTGCTTGAGTAAAACAGTATAGAAATGATAGCAAATGTTTACAAGGGAAAATTGACCTACTCAACCCAACACACAGTAATATACATGCACTCAACATATTCTTTCACTTGTTGCTGTAGCCAGAGAGCCATCTTATTTCTAGTATTCTGTGGTTTGTGTTATATATACACCCTTAATTAGACTTGCGATGTAGACAGCCCACTCCTGCCTGAGGTTAAGCTGCAGTGTAAATAAATAAAAAGTAGGAAAGACAGCTTTTGCTAAAAATAGAAGCTAAGTTTAAAAACAATGTTTTGACCTTAGGCTTTTATTTGGGATTTCAGAAAACAGAACAAGCTCTTTGTTTTCCATTACTTTTAGGAAGTTTAATAGGCAAAATATTACTTCCCACCTAATTTTGTATTCCTTGAGTGTGTTCTAGTAAGCCCCTTTTTGGAGTAAACTACTATAAATTATTTGTGATACGATCGTTAGTAATTTTATTAGTAATATTAGTTCAACTGAAGAACTTCTTTGTTATGACTTCTGTGGTAACAGTTTAAGCTCAGAAAAAAGACATCAGAACACATGCATAAGCAATTATTTTTCTTCAAAAAGTTGTATTTCATATAGATGATCAAGCAGGCAATATAGTGCCAGTGCACTTAGGCTACCATTTAATATTATCCCTGTCAAGCCCCTGATAACTCCACTACAGTAATGTTAGTAACTTGTAGCTTTTGAGGTTACTGACCAATTGCCATCAAATTTACCATGCGCGTATTAAAAAAACAGTCAGTCTTTATGATTTGGTGAACTGTGTTCACAGAGGCAGAAAGGCTTCTGTTATCACTCTCTCCAAGCAAGCACAGAACCAACTATATCTGAAATGCTGCTGGCTTTCTTTTACAGTAGTTTTTAGTGCCTACCAGTCTCTTTAATGTATGTATCTTTACAATGTCTCTACCTGATGGATACTTTCTTCCATATCTATTTTTTCACACAGGAAGGTGATGCAGAGGACATCAAAAGAAACCAAGTGGGAAGTTAAACACCTCCTACTTGGTGGGCGGGTTAGGGCAGTGTGTTCACCACTGTTAGGTGCTCCTGAGTTGTTAGAGGTGGGAGGCTTTTGCCAGGATCCTGTCTGTAGTGCCATGGCTCAGTAATGAGCTACTCCCCATCATGTGTCAAGTCAACATGTAAGGAGTGTAAAAGATCTGGGGTTTAAACTCGAGTATGAAATCAAGCCCTGAGATAATAGCATGGATTTAAGAGATTAAGTGACATCTCTTTCAGATAAGCTGTAGGCCCACATTCCTTCATGCTTCCTGCCTCTTTTCTTTCCTTCTTTTTTTTCGGTATTTCTTCTTACAGTCTTTTCCATTTAGTGGTCCAGCTTAAATTGGAGTGGTGTAACCTTAACAGAGCTTTTAGCAGATGGAAGAGCAGTGAACCCCCTTAGACTGGGGAACTTGAGAGCCATGTCACCCGCCTCATGAGCAAGAGTTAAAGATGCACAAATTGCTGTAACTTGTTACAAGCAGCACCCGATCATCCTTGTCTTGTTGTTTGGCCAGGAAGCAAGTAGTGAAGTCCTCATTGAGAGTGATTGCCCAAGCTCCTCTAGGAGGTCCCTGACAAAACAGGAATGAAATGCACAATAACCTAGAGCCATGAAATTCTAGCTTGATCTTTCTCTTTCTAACTGTATTGACAATGATAAAAACCTGCATAAAGGGGTAGTTTTTGTAAGTGCTAAAGCTCCATGTTGACACATACCCATTTCATATTTTTCCTCATTCCATGGGACTTTTTTTGTGAATCTTTATTTTCAGACAGGAGATTTTGGATATCTGAAGGTTCTTAGTGCATGACAACACATACAATAGTTTGTCTTGAGTGAAGGGACTCTAGTTCCTGGGCGTTACTGCTGTTGTAGGTCCTGATCTCTCAACTTACAGTTGGATTGATTTCAGCTGATCCGTTTGGTCTGATTCTAAATGAAGGGAAACACAATGCTAGGTGTTGTGCCATGAATCCTTCCCTGGTTTCCCAGCTACATGTAAGGCTTCGCATCCTGTACATGTGATTCATCAGTCTGTATTTACCAGTGGTGGTAACTAAAAATTAAATTGTTTGCTTGTTGTTTGTTTGTTTGTTTTTCGATTAATAAGTTTGTTTCAGAGTTTTCCATTTCAAAAGAAGTGAAACAAAATAGATACTTGAAACTTCTATCATTAAAACAAGGACTTTTTTTCTTCTATGTTTCAGACACAGACATTAAGGAGCTAGAGGATGTTTTTGGACTTAACGGACAAGTAGAACATAAACTGAACTTCCTCAAAAAGAATGTATCAAAAGATATAAAGCTGGTACTGATTGCTCATTCTATTGGTTGCTACATCACACTGGAGATGATGAAGCGAGCATCAGAACTTCAGGTACATTAACCTTATAGAATGGGAGTTACTGTATGAGCAAAGCAGTGCACATGCTTAGCCTATGGGTCATGCCATCTCCTTCCTGTGGAAGCTGCATTCTGCTAGGCACATGCTTTCAATCCTAGTTCTCATTAAAATGAAATAAAACCAGTAATGACCAAACCTAGTATCATACAATAGTTTGATGTAAAATAAAGTTCTTACTCTGAATTTGGCCCCTTAAATTCTCTTATAATATAAATGATTAATAATGGTGATAAATATATTTAGGACTTTCTTGTTGTCTTCTCATCTTTAAGTAATTTATAAGCAGATCACTAGATATTTGGCTATTAAGTTTCTACACCAAAAATCAAGACTGGTCATGATTTTAATAGCAGCTTCTTATCTCAAGGCAAGCAGATTGCTGACTGTATGTAGGGAAATGTATGGAAAAGAAAAGTAAGAGAAATTGTGATGACTACTACTGTGAAGAACATTGTTTTTTAAATTTAATACATATGCATGTGTCCTTGCTTCTGCAGCTCAGTGTTGGTTTGTGTAACTCAGTGAGAGTTAAGAAGCATTATTGCATCTTCTTGTGTACCTGAACATTTTTCTTTGTCTCTTTGAAGCGATAAGAATGCTGAGGCAGGACCTTGCAACTTGGAAATGGCAAACTGTCAGTGCTCAGTAATAATTCGCTCTGCTAGCAGATTATGAATGAAGAATACTGAATTCTTATTCTTAAACATTCACTCTTGGTAAATCACTGCCTCTTCCTTTACATTATAGAAATCTTCAGTGGAATGAAGTGCAGCGTTGGCGTGAAGTCTGTGTTTAATATATGCATGAGTAGGTTCTTCCACTTCTTCATAACCATTTCCACTGCACATCTAACTTTTTATTTCCTTTGAAGGAAACAGCAACTGCAAACGTGAAACATGAGGTTAACCTGATATATTTCCACAGGCATATTTCGCTTTGTGATTATAAACAAGGGCATTTTTTTTGAGAGAACTTTGATTACTGTTTTATCTTTTCAAGAGGAAGTGTTCTAGCAAATATCATATGCAGTGATTTGTCCAAAAATATCAACTTTTCTTTGGTCAACATCTGTGCAGTCTTTAATACACAAATGATTTTATATGGTTTCAATTAAACTGTGAATTGTTGAGTAATTTTTTTACACCTGGCTCACTGGATGCTGGCAGCTTGCTATTCATCAGTGTTTTGAAATGTAGGTATCTTTGGGACACTCTGAGGCTGCATGGTGCACTGTGTGCAGGAAGTCAGTGTATCACAGGCTACATTTAAGATGCATTTAACAATAGAAAATATTTGTGTAAGCCAGAGCGTTGTGCAACCTTTGTCCCTTTGCCAAAAATAAGTTAACTGTTAGGTTTTATAACATATGAAGTGTGATAATAAGAAACTTGTGTTTCCATCTCTCCCTTTATTTTTACTGGCATATTTGATTCCCACAAGATTTTGAGCACATATGTGTATTTTAGTAGCTAGATCATTTGATTTTATTTTTGTGTAGTTCTTATGTGATATTCTTTTATTAAATGAGTTTTGGTTTTGGCCTAAAATTCTCTGCTTTAAGAGCCTTTGATTGCTTGCAGTTTCTTGTTTTGAGCTAGAGGTGTTGTATTTGTTGTTCAGATAATTCAGTAAACATTTATATTTGAGTGTATTTAGCAGATTTGACTCTTGTTAGCTAATTTAAAGCCCTTTCATAATTTAACCAAATACAGACTAGATTATGCTCCTCTTGTACAATGATGAGGGAACCTGATGAACTTGAGCAAGCATGAATGAGGACTGTCTCCTTATCTCTGCTTCTTGATTGCTCTTCAGCTGTCGGGTTTGAATACTTCTAACTTTTTGGGTCCTTCTGCAGGTTAGTGGGGTACTGTGGAGTTTTTTTTTCCTTAAAGTTCTGTGAAAAAATAACCTTATTTCATTAAAAGAGAAATCATATAAGAATTGCCATTTTACCCCTGGATAAATTCAGTTTTGGACCCCATCCCTGTTTTCCTATGAACTTTCAGGAAGGCTTCTGTTAAAGGTTTCTTGAGGAGACCCCTTAACACAGACTTGATCTTAGGTTGATGCTTTTAACTAAGTCTGATCAGTAGAGAAGGGCCACACAGGTTGCATCCACACTTGTAACCAGGTGGGGCTACTGCATGGATTTAGGTACTGGGCCAGCCATACAGTGATGTTTTTAGACTACTCTTTGAGAGACTTTCTGGCCCAAAGCAGCCAGCAACTCCCAAACACCACCCTGGCATGGTTCTGGGCTTGGCAGAGGCACAGGACCATTCGCAGTAGTTCTACCTGTTCAATGGCAGGACCAAGGAACAGAGAATTGTTCCTAGATGGTATTTTACTCATCTAACTGTGAACACTTCTCAAATGCCTTGGTGGACATCAGCCCTTAACAAGACTCACCTCTTTGTGGGAAGTGCAGCATCTAGAGTTTGTCAGACTGCTAAGAACTTCGACACTGGGAAGGAAAAAATTAATCAGCCTTACTCTCTGGAGGTGGAAAAATGCAATAACGTAGAGCTTACTTGATACTTGGTCTTAACCTCATAATTGTCTTTGTTCTTTATTCAGCCAGCAGAACTGAAAAATGAAGTTGAGTGACAAAATGATTTTCTCAGTTGTTGGAGCTTGAGCCTGACTC
>VYZX01006033.1:75360-103803 GCA_013401335.1 Brachypteracias leptosomus | reverse complement strand
CTTCCAACTCAAGCCATTCTGTGTTTCTTTGAATTTCCTTATTTTTCTTTTTAATTCTTCAGGAGGGAAAAAGAAAATCTTACTTATTTCTTAAGTCTCATGTTCAGCCATGAACTTAGAGCATCTCTGAGATGGCCTCAGTTGAGCAGGTTCATTGCCAGACACTTTGTGACATAATGTGCATCAACTGGAGGAGACCATGCACTGGAGGAGACCACAGGCCACTGCTTGTGCTAACGTGGGGAGGTTGTTTAAGGAAAAGGCTGGTTTGTCCTTCCTAGCAAGTTCTGGGATTGCATTTCTAGGTCAGGGCTTTATGTGTAGTCACATGGAGTTTCAATTTGGACAAAACACCCAGTAAGGGTCTTGATGCTTGATGCTGTTATGATTAGAAAGTTGTCTAATCAAATTTTGTATCCAATTAAAAAAAATTGGATTAGCTCTCAGACTGAGACCATCGCTGTTATTTTTAGTCTACAACTAATGAACCCCTGAAAATAGAGTGTATAATGAAAATACAGCAATTGGTTCTGCTGGGATGGTTGGGAAAATACATTAGCAGATCAGAAAGGGTAATAAATCTTCGTCACGACCTTCCTCATTAAACTAGATAATTTGAAATTGCCTCTAGTGTATTAAACACTTCATTATTTTGTAGGGGAGCAACACACGAGACAAAAGAGCAGTGTTCTTTTAATTGATATCCAAAGCCTGAAAAAAAAAATCATGGAAATTTAGTCAATAAAAATCAATCCATGTCGCTCTACAACTTATTTGGAGCCATCTGAAACTTCACGTCCTCTGACCTGGGGGAAGGAGGAAAAAATCCTGGGGGAGAGAGGGGAAGGGAATAGCTCTACTAAATCTAAAATAGTGATTTTCTCCCCCAGCACAGCTTCAAAATTCAATAATTTCATGTTTGTGGCTTTCTCGTGGTTTTAACACATTAGAAATGAACAGCTCCCAAAAGTCATTTATTTTATTGGCACCTTAGAGGCATCTAATGCTTCAAAGAGGTGAAGGGTTCCACCAGCTCGAGGGAAAGGTGTTGGCAGGAGCATGGAGGATAACCTGAGTGGGAAAGTGCTGCAAGAAAGGGGAATTTGGGGTGAACCAAGGAAGGAACCCAGTGTCAGGGTGCAACAAGGACTTCTCTGCAGGGCTGGCTATACAATCTCCACCCTGGTGTTTCTGGCCAGGAAGATCTCTGTGCAGTCTTCAGCCTCCCTAGACATTCCTCATTTTGCAGGACACCTCTGACTGGGCAAACTGGAAGGTGAGGGCAAGCTGACAGCTTGTCCTGTCCATCTCTTCAGAGCAAAAATGTTGGCATGAGAGTAGAAGATGCCTGAGATCTCCCTGCTGCCAAGGGAGCACAGGGTTGGCAAGTGGGACATCCTGTCATTTTTATACTCCTGTCATTTTTATACTCTCCCAGCCAAATCATCTCTCGATGTGATGCTGCTGGCTCTGCTAGCCTTGTACACAATGAGTCTTGGTTCCCTGCCCAAAGAGAGGGCAAACCTGAAGGGGAAACAGGAGAAGGTTTTACTGGGGGAGATCTATTCAAAGGTGGCACTGCATGGGAGGGTGTGTGTTTGAGCACACCAGCCAGATGAGGCACTTTGTTGATTCACTAAGAACACAGGTATTTATTAAGCTGAAAAAACCCAACGTTCCCTGTTTGAGCAAATGCTCCTTCCCAAGATCTCCTCTCCTCCAAGAGCACCAAAAACCCACCAGCTCCCCCCATTCCCAGCCAAGCCTTTCTCACACATGAGCAACACTTGGATTCTGCTGGATATTCCCTCCTGACAGGACCTCCTGCTACCACAGGTAGGATCTGTTGGTACAAATCACCTGAGTGGGCAGCAGATTCTGGGCTAGACAAGAGCCAAAGCAAGGGATAAAAGGACCTTTTCTTTCCCCCGAGCCAGGTGGATGCACTGAATGCCTTGATACTCTGCTTCATTTCATAGCAGAAGATCCCTTCATTTTTCCTGCCTTTCATCATAATCGTTTTGGAGTCTGACCCTGCAATCCCTGCTCCTACCTCCTTGTTCCTTAGGAGCAATCTGTGTGATTTAGGAGCTCTTCACAAGCTGAAATAACCCCATGCTTGTTGGTTTTACCTCCTGCTCCTCCAAGAGTGGAGCTGGGGGAAGGCCTCTTGTTTGGGGAGTTGGTTCTTTCTGCTATTTTGGCAGCACATCTTGTTGTTTTCCCAGAGCTTGTTTAGCTAAAGTAGCTCTGAGGAAGGAGTGTGACCCGGTCCAGAACAAGACTGGTTTTCTCAGGTCACCAACTGGCCTGGACCCTGTGATGCTGGGGCTGAAATATTGCTGAGGAAATGTTGTTCATGCTCCTTATTTGTATTGCAACAGTGGCTCCGGGCTGCTAACCTCAACCCTGAAACAAGGGGATGCTCCGTGTCCCAAGGGATACCAAGTCCAAGCATAAAATGGGAAAAAATATGTGACTATAGGAGAGGTGGTGGAGGGAGGGGGCTCTGCAGCAGTGGGGTGACAAGTGCAGGGCAGCAGTCGTGGGATGGGGAATGAAAGGAGAAGAATTTCATGGAGGAGGAGAATGAGCTCCTGCCAAGCTGAGCAAAGGCAATGAGGACCTTGGAAAGCAAAGGGAACAGGGATCTGGGAAAGCAAAGGGAGTGGGGGATCTGGGAAAGTAGAGGGAAGGGGGATATGGGAAAGCAAAGGGAATGGGGGATCTGGGAAAGCAAGGGGAACANGATGGAAGAAACAACCAGAAGAAATCAGGGAGGAAAAAAGGCTGGAGAGAGAAAGAAAGAAAGAGTGAGAGGGAGAGGCAGAAAGGGGAGAGAAATAGCTGTCTCCCGTAACAGTCAAGGGAATAGGTGATGTGCCAACTTCCTCTCAGTATAGAGAGGTTGTGTGGGAATGGGGGATCTGGGAAAGCAAAGGGAGTGAGGGACCGGGGAAAGCAAAGGGAATGATGCATCCAAGAATGCAAAGGGAATCGGGCACTGGAGGAAGCAAAGGGAATGGCAGATCTGGGAATGCCAAGGGGGTGGGGGACTAGGGAAAGTAAAGGGAGGGGTGGATCTGGAATGGGGGATCTGGGAAAGCAAAGGGAATGGCAGATCTGGGAATGCCAAGGGGGTGGGGGACTAGGGAAAGTAAAGGGAGGGGTGGATCTGGAATGGGGGATCTGGGAAAGCAAAGAAAGGGGGGACCAGGGAAAGCAAAGGGAGTGGGGGATCTGGGAAAGCAGGCAGCAGGGAGCAGAGTTTGCTGGAGGCAGTTTTGAATTGCCCATTCTGCTCAGCTGCCTCCGGCACAGCCCTGGGGAGCACGAAATAACAAGGCAATTATGTCCTGCTATCCCCGGGATGCAGTCCGAGGGGAGCCCAGCACAGTTCCTCACAAGAGTCAGCTCCTTTGCTTCCTAAGCTGCACACGGGGAGCACTTCTGCTAATTAATTAGGATGCATTCACCCCGAGGTGTGGGGAGAGCTCACGGTGGGGGTTGGAAATCTGTTTCTCCAGACAATGTTACACACCCTGGCAGGGCAGCGACTGCCCCCGGGCTGGAGGAACTAGATGAGGAATCACTGGAGCTACAAGACTCTGGTGTGGCAGGGAGAAGAGCAAGGGAGTCTCCCTGGCTGCTGGGAAGACTCAGGATAAATTTGGGTGTAGAATTCACATCAAACAAATCCAGCATGGGATTCATATTTTTTTTTTGCCTGCTTCAATGGGAACTCCTCAGGGGGAACCTGCACAAGGACAAACTTGTCAGCTCAACTCAGCTGGGCTGAGACTTTCTCATAGAATCAGAGAATGGGTTGGGTTGGAAGGGACCTTCAAGATCATCTAGTTCCACCCCCCCTGCCATGGGCAGGGACACCTCCCACCAGACCAGGTTGCTCCAAGCCCCATCCAACCTGGTCTTGAACACCACCAGGGATGGAGCATCCACAACTTCCCTGGGCAACGTGTTCCAGTGTCTCATCACCCTGAGTGAAGAACTTCCTAATTTCTAATCTAAACCTGCCCTCTTCCAGTTTAAAGCCATTCCCCCTCATCCAAGCCCTTGTAAAAAGTCCCTATCTCAAACCTGATACAAAAAAAAGCCCCGGAATCACTGAGGAAGCTTTGAAATTAACTTTGGATCAGGCTGATTCCAAACCTTCCGTTATCTCACTTCCAATTTATCACTGAAATGTCTGTAATCCTCCCCAGGGAGACTTTCTAGTATTTAAACAGCTACTACCCTGCATAATTTCTTCCTGTTTTCATAAGAGAGAAGAGGAACTGAGAACATTATGCTAAATGCCTCAGGGGACCAAAGAATAGAGATTTTCATGGAATTTTCTGAATTTATTATCACTGCTGGGGATGTGGCTGGAAACAACCCCAAGGTTAAAAAGTTCAAATGCTTGTTTTCTTGCCTTTTTTTTTTTTCCCCTAATGACTCTTGCTTGAAATGATCTTGACTTCAGTTAATTCCAGCTACATTTGCACTTTAAAGGAGCTGTGGCAGGCAGATATTCAAAATATTTAAGTCTCATTTATTTATAGGAAACCTTCATACTTGGGCGACTATTGACTTGACAAATCCATTTGACCTAAAAATACAGCTGAGAAGTGTGCTGGGGTCTGTTTATTAGCTCAGAAGAAGCCTCTCCCAGGGTTAATCTGTTTTCTTCCAGCAGGCTGATGGAAAAATCAGACCCAAAGAAGGAAGTGGATTCTTAGCAGTGCTCATGAAAACTGCTTTATTCTCGGGGCATTTCTGCAGCTAAAAGGCCCCATTTGAGCAGAGGCACTTCAGCTATTTGCTGAATCAGGGCCTGAAAGCCCAAGAGGAGGAGGAGGAGGAGGAGGAGGAAGGCCATGGGTGTTACTCCCACAGGTTTTCTCAGGGCATTAAATGACTATTAGTTGATGTGACAAGATTTTACTGCATTCGAGTTGCAGTGGATGAAATTTGTGCTCTTTTGGTGGGGTAGCCCCAAACTGACAAGGTAGTTCCAGGAGGGTAAAGGCAAGAGAAAAAACCTTAGTCCTGGAATGGAGTGAATCCCCCCAGCTGCACCAGGTGCCTGGTAAATGTCCATCCTAGTTCAGCATAGAAATGTTGGGGTGAAATACTCCCACTCTGAGAAACTCCTAGAACTACTGAAATTCACAGGTGAGCATCAACTTGGTCTTCACATGGAGGTCCTCCCCAACAAAAGGATGTGGACCTGTTGGAGTAGGTCCAGAGGAGGCCACAAAGATGATCTAAGGGCTGGAACCCCTCTGCTGGGAGGAAACAGAGTTGGGCTTGTTCAGCCTGGAGAAGAGAAGGCTCCAGGGAGACCTTCTGGTGGCCTTTCAGGACTTAAGGGCCTACAGAAAAAATGGGGAGGGACTTTTGATTAGGGGTTGTAGTGATAGGATGAGGGGTAATGGCTTTAAACTGGAAGAGGGGAGATTTAGATTAGAAAATAGGAAGAAGTTTTTATTATGAGGGTGGTGAGACACTGGCACAGGTTGTCCAGGGAAGTTGTGGATTCTCCATCCCTGAAGGTGTTCAAGATCAGGTTGGATGGGGCTTGGAGCAACCTGGTCTAGTGGGAGGTGTCCCTGCCCACGGCAAGGGATTTGGAACTAGATGATCTTAAGGTCCCTTCCAACCCAAACCATCCTATGATTTTATGATTTTGGGCCATATGGCCAGTTTCTCTCCAGCTGCTCTGAACCTCCCAGATGTGTGAGTAAAACAAAAGCTTCCTGGCCCCAGGCTCTCCACCAAACCTCCTGCAAGCAGAAAAGGCAGCTCAGCTCACGTCCATAATTCACCACACGTCCTTCAGCAGCACTTTTGTCACATCAGTGACTTACGGATCCTTCATGAGCTCCAACAATCCTCCCGTGCATCATTCCCTGAATCACTACAAGCCATTTGCCTGTAAATGTGTTCTCTGGCACCCATCAGCACATCATTGACCTTAGCAGGACGGCTCCACCATCAATATACATCTGAAGTAGTGACAGGAGCAACTTGGTATCGAACAATTAATTTCACATCTAGAAATTCATATGTCAGAGCTGGAGATCTCAGCAGGTTTGCAGGGGAAGGAGTGGAGCAGGTTCAGAGGAGGCCACAAAGATGATGGGAGGGCTGGAACCCCTCTACTGGGAGGACAGACAGAGAGAGTTGGGGTTCTTCAGCATGCAGAAGAGAAGGCTGCAGGAAGACCATATTTCAGTACTTAAAGGGAGAAAGATGGGGACAGACTTTTCAGCAGGGTCTGTTGTGACAGGACAAGGGGTGATGGTTTTAAATTAAAAGAGGGAGACTTAGACTACAGAAAAGGGAGAAATATATTACTCTGAGGGTGGTGAGAGCCTGTGCCAGGTTGCCCAGAGAGGTGGTGGCTGCCCCATCCCTGGAACCATTGCAGGTGAAGTTGGCCAGGGCTCTGAGCAACCTGAGATAGTTGCAGATGTCCCTGCTCAGTGCAGGGGGGTTGGACCAGATGAGCTTTAAAGGGCCCTTCCAACCCAAATCATTCCACAATTCTATGACTTCCAGCAGCTCAGAGGCTTTGTAAGGGGAGATCATTCCTAATTTCTTGTCTTTCTGCTTTTCCTAAGTATTTGGTGTTGCCCCCAGCCAGCTTGAGGCCGGCTGGGCTTTTGGTCCATCTCACTGTGACTATTCTTAAGTTTCTCCACCAGGGATGTGTGTGTCTCTGCATTTATATCTGTGAGACAATCTGGGCCATGGGGAAAATCAACTGTCCCCATTGCCAGGCCAAAGCCTCCATGAGCCAGCTACTCATCACCTCCTTCTCCCACTGCAAAAAAAGTGTTTCATTTACAATTGCAAAATAGGAGAGGAATAAAATAAGGAGTCCTTTTATTTGCTTTTTAAGCTTTTGGGAAAAAAAAAAAAAGAATTTTCCAGCTTGTCTCCACAGCAGTGAGCACTTGAAAACATGATCCTTCAGAGAAGGAAGGGCCATCATTTCATATTATCATCTGCCTGTGGGAGCTGTGGCTGTGAGCCAGGCAGCAAAGGTCAGAAAACTCACAGAGGGGCTGTGATTGCAACACCACACCAGGAACCACCAACTGGGAGCATGGGAATGGGGAAGGGGAGGTCAGAAAAGTTTTGGGTCCCTCAGGGGAACTGTGGTTGTCCCTTTGGGGATGGGGAGAAGGTGGGTGCTTCTCTGAGAGGACAGATCATAGAATCATTTAGGTTGGAAAGGACCTCTAGGATCATCAAGTCCAACCTTTGTCCATCATCTCCCTATGTCTTGAAGCATCACATCTACTAGTTTTCAGAACACAAAGATGATGAGGGGGGTTTCACGGATGTCACAAAGAAAGGATTTTTCTGCTTCTTATTCCCTAAAGAACAAGTGAGAAGAGCTCTGTCTCTGCTGCCAGGCTTAATCACTGTCTCCAAAACCTGAAAACAAACTCGAGCAGTCGCTTGACACGCGACCAAAGCTCTACATAACCCACCAGCATGGGGAGAAAACACACCCAGGAGATTCACTCCTTGTCACAGCAGCCCCTCAGTGACTGTCGAAGTGTCTCCACTGACACTCCACCTGCTCACAACTCCCCAACACACAGACAGCAACATCCTCCCCAGCCCAACCCAGTTTATCTTATCTCCTCAACGGGGTGTATTTGCCATCCCAAAGCACTTTGAGCCAGCTCTGTGATTTTATCTTGGTGGTGTCCAGCCCCTGCTTGGAGAAGGAGCGCTCGTTAAGGGGAGGCGGCGGCGGGGCCGGAGTGATTTATTTTATGAGGCTTTTGAAATAAATGATCAGGCAGCAATTGGCCAGAGGGGAAAAGCATATTAAAGCTTACCCCATGCATCCAACATACCATCTGGTCTCCTTTAGAATCTAGCTCCAGGGTGGCTCAGCTCATTCTTCGGAGCACACAGCCAGGCATGAACACAAAAGCCGAGTGACATCGCCCAGGAAGAACCAACGTGGTGTAGCTGGAGCTTAAGATCTCCTACCTCCCTGCCCTGACTGGCAGCTTCTTAACTCAAGCTGATGTTACATTCCATCATTTTTAAACTCGTTAAACCCCCCCCCCCGACACACGAATCCTTTAATTTTCTGGTTGGGTGGAAACGAGCTGCCTCCGCCGTGTCGCGGCTCCTGCTTCTGCCTCGCTGATGTCAAAGCAGGAGGTACAAAAATGAGGCTGTTATTGTTCCTCTGAGTTTATTGTTTGTGGCATGAAGAGCCCGCTGGGTGAGATAAAGCTTCCTGGCTCTGATACTTGTCACATTTCAAAAGCAGTGTTATTGTCCCTGGGAAGAACTAAACCAGACAATTTCAGTATTGCCTGTTGGTCTTTTGCCCCCCAATCAAGGCTAAGCCAGGCAATTATGCCCCATTTTGACACTGAAAGACAAGAGAGATGTTGGCAGAGGAGAGGGAGTTCAGAGGGGGTCACTGGCATGGTTGGGGGGAGAGGATATGACATAGAATCATCAAATGGTTTGGGTAGGAAGGGACCTTTCCAGGCCATCTAGGCCAGCCCCCTGCACTGAGCAGGGACATCTGCAACTAGAGCAGGTTGCTCAGAGCCCCGGCCAACCTCCCCTGCAATGGGGCACCTCCCATCTCTCTGGGACATACGAAGAGAGGCTGTGGAAATTCTATTTTTGAGCTAGAAGAGAGGGGAGGAGGGACCTCCCTGCAGCCTCCAGCCACCCAGAGCAGGCAGATGCTTCACAGGGGTACCTGGTGGAAGGATGAGCAGCAACAACCATGAGTCACGGCGAGGGAAAGTCTGATGAGATGTGGGGAAAAACAGCAGCATTCCCAGTGACCCCATCTGGGGATGTCCAGGGAGGTTGTGCAACCTCCATCTGTGGAGACACCCAGAACTCTGCTGGGCAAGGTCTGCAGATGGCCTGGGTTGGAGCCAGAGGTTAGAACAGAGCTTTATTCCAACCCAAATATTTATATGATGCTGAGGACAAACCAAAAGTGGCCATACTTGTAACACAGAGACAACAGCAAGGCCCTGTAATAACAAACTCTCATGATCACACCAAACAGATTCACTGAATAATTTCAGTATAAAAATTTCTTGTTAACTGGGAGCCAAATTTCTTCCTCACAGCTTCTACTGTCCTCCTGAAGAGCCACATGCAAGCTCTGAATTCACTTCATCCCAATTTCTTTCCCCATTACGTAATTTAGGGTGCAAAGTAATGTCTTCCAATAGGATATGGCCAGGGGTGGGTGTCAGGTCCCCCCTAATCCCTATTCCTGGCACTAAAACAAATCAATTGCAGACAAATTCTGTAAAATCCTGGCTGCAGCTCTTTTTACAACCTTTGGCATATACATAGAGCCCAGTGAAGAGCAACGTGTGCCTGAGGGAGAGGCAAGCTGCCTATGGAAATAAATATTTGTACAAAAATTCATCATTGTTCTGCTCTGTGGAAAGGGGAGGTATATTTATGACACATCAGGTGATGCTAAAGTCAAGGCTGGTGATGTTATTGATGTAAAAGGGCTGCTGCAGCCCCAGTTTGCTATTTAAACTGAGCCATCTTCATCTCTGGCCGTAGGTTTGCTCATTAATTAAGGTTTCTAACTCCCAGGCTGCTCAGGAAGAGCATCATACCCTGCTGAGTGCTGCTGTCACCCCAGGACACTCCAGAGGCCTCTGCAGCACGCAGAGGAGGAGGTGAGCTGGAGAGGAAGATTGATTTCACTCTTATTTGCTCATTTCTCCCAAGGAGGCCACACCAGAAGTGCTGTTTCTACACCAATTCCCAGCCAGAGGAAATTGTGGAAGGACTGTGAGGTCAGCCTGAATTTTCCACGGTGTTTAAATTCAGAGGGAGCAGATTAACCAAGTTATGCTGACATCACAGGGAAAGGGTCTGCAGCAAACACCCTTTTAGTTTTGGGAGTAATGATTTCTGTGAATAAATCAGTAAAAATACCCATTTTTCATGCCTGTTGCAGCTGTTGTAGTGCCTGGGAGTCTGCTCCTACTGCTGATTTTTCCCAGTTGCTTCAGAAATGGCTGAATAATGACCTTGAAAAGCACAAATAGATGCACACTCACAAGGGGAAGGGGGACAAGGCATGGGACACAACTGCTGGCCTCGCCCATACCAGGGTTTCTGCTGAGTTTAATGGAATTATCCCTGTATGCAAACACTTGCAGGATTAGTGCCATAGCTCCGAGGGGCAGGGCAGAAAATGATGCTGTGTATTTAGTCCTCCTTACCAGAAGGGGCTGAGGATACATATATATATGAAGAGATACAAATATATCTCTACATACCTAGAGAGAGGTTGTTGTCTCTCATGAGAAAACCTGTCAAGCTTTCAGGTGTGCTGTCCCTCCTTTAGGTGTTAAATATGAAAACTGGATGTTATGCGTGACTTTAAATAAAATTTGGTGGGATTTTGTGCTAGCTGAATCTTTCAAGGTCCCTTCCAACCCCTAACATTCTGTGATTCTGTGTTAAGGGGAAAACTGACAGCTATGAATCGTAGAATCATGGAATGGTTTGGGTTGAAAGGGACCTTTCAAGGCCATCTAGTCCAACCCCCCACCACTGAGCAGGGACATCTGCAACTAGAGCAAGTTGCTCAGAGCCCCGGCCAACCTCCCCTGCAATGGTTCCAGGGATGGGGCAGCCACCACCTCTCCAGACAACCTGGCACAGGCTCTCACCTCCCTCAGCAGCAAGATTTTCTTCCTTAGATCATCTAAATCATCTTCTTTTGAGTTTAAAACCGTCACCCCTTGTCCTGTCACTACAAGCCCTTGTAAAAAGACCCTCCCCAGCTTTCTTCTAGGCCCCCTTCAGATACTGAAAGGCCACCAGAAGGTCTCCCCAGAGCTTTCTCTTCTCCAGGCTGACCAAGCCCAACCCTCCCAGCAGAGGCCTCCCAGCAGAGGCTTCCAGCTCTCCCAGCATTGCTGGGGCCTCCTCTGGCCCCGCTCCACCAGCTCCATGGCTCTGCTGTGCTGAGGATTCCAGAGCTGCCCCAGCACTGCAGGGGGGTCTCCCCAGAGCAGAGGGGCAGGATCCCCTCCCTACCCTGCTGCCCACGCTGCTGGGGATCAGCTAGGAGGACATCGGGGCACACGGGGCCAGCTCCTCACCCCCAGCACCCCCAAGTCCTTCTCCTCAGGGCCGCTCTCCAGCCCTTCACCCGCAGCCCGAATTGTTTGCCCCAACCCATGTGTAGGACCTTGCCCTTGGCCTTGTTGAATCTCACGAGGTTCACACAGGTCCACTTCTGAAGCTTGTCCAGGTCTCTCCGGATGACACCCGCTCCCTGAGGAGACAGCAAGGGGCACAACTCCCCTCCCACCGCTCCAACACCCTCCGCTGGGCGGCGGAGGGACCGTCTCCACCTTTCCCGCCCCTCCCGCAACCTCCCCTCAGCCTCGCGACCGCCCCACGGGCGTCCCGTGACCACCGCGAGACCTCCGGGCACCGTCACGTGCCCCCCCCCCCCCCCGCCCGCCCGGAGANGGGGGGCGCCGTGTGTCGGGGCGGGGCGGGGCGGGGCCGCGCGGCTCCACCTGGGCTGAGGGGGGGCGTGGCCAAGCCCGTGACCTTCCGGGCTGGGCGCGCGGGCGGGGCGCTGTGACGCAGTTCCGCTTCCGCCTGGGCGTCGGGGTGGCGGTGGTGGTGGAGCTGCGGCCGCCGCCTCCTCCTCCTCCTGCCTCGCTCCGGCCTGCGCCGCTCCGCGCTCCTTCCGCACAGGTACCCGCCGGAGAACGGCCGCCAGACAGCCTGGGGGGTGAAGGGGAGG
Organism: Brachypteracias leptosomus; assembly: GCA_013401335.1. Taxonomy (NCBI): domain Eukaryota; kingdom Metazoa; phylum Chordata; class Aves; order Coraciiformes; family Brachypteraciidae; genus Brachypteracias; species Brachypteracias leptosomus. The sequence goes on along the minus strand of VYZX01006033.1, from coordinate 91,991 downwards.
GAGGGGGGGAAAAGGAGGGCGCTCCATCCCACACCGCCCCCGGGGGCCGCCGGGCCGCAGCCTCACTCTTCCCCCCCCACCTCATCCTCAAACCCCCGGGAGAGGCGGGCGGGGAGGTGCCGCCGCCTCCCCTCCCCAGCCCCGNCTCCCCTCCCCAGCCCCGGAGGACAGCGGAGGGGTGGTACCGCGTGTCGCTGGCCTGCAGTGAGTGGCAGCAGCCAGCCCTTCCCCTGCCGCCCGGGGAGGGCCGCTCGCCTCGGGGTGCCGGTGGCGGCCTAATGGCTGCTGCCGCTCTCGGCTGCGTGGGGCTGGGCTCGCTGGTGTCTGCGCAGAGCTTCGTTTTGTAGCCGATTCCGCTTCACTCCCTAGAATGGTGGCAGCTGCGGTGTCTTGGCTGGGTAAAATGTTTTGTCGGTTTGTATTTATCCTCTATGGCTGTAATCTATAAATGACTATATAAACCAATGTGGATCGCCTAGAAGTGACTGTAACTCTAAGGTTCTTCACTAAAGAAGGTCTCAGGCAAGTCAATTTTTCGTAGTTTATGATAAGTCGATTCATTTTATCAAATACTAATATCCTTGCTGAGAAAGCTGGCCCAGTGTGGTGACAAAAGGCACATTGCTACTTATCTGACAGGTCTCCTCTCCAAGAGAAAACTTATTTCTGGGTGAATTCCGTGGAAAACAACATCAATCTGATGCTGTTCAACTACATTGTCAGTGGATGTAAGGACAAACGTAGCTTTGTTTTTTTTATTAAAACAAAACTGGCACACCCTGAAACTGCCCTTCCCAAGACCTCTGGAGACCAGTGGCTGCTTCAGAAATTTGTGATAAATATCAAGCCAGTCCTAGAAAGTACTTTTGATATTCTTGAAGGTTATTCTTGATATTCTTGAAGGTTTAACAGTTCCAGATCAAGATGTGAAGGATGCCAGCTATATCTATGCAGTGAGATTATCCTGAAAAGCAATTATCCTGGAAAAGAGCCTGTGTTAAGGAGCAGAAAGGGGGGTGATTTTGTGTGTCACTGTTGAGGCTAGAACTGGAACATGACAGACAGTTGTGATGGTTTTATTGGGGGGAGGGACAACACACCAAAAACTCTGCAGTGAAGATGTTTGATAGTCACATTTGGGGTCAATATGTTTATTTCATCCAAAACAAAATAATTAAGCTGGAAATTCCTGAGTATGTAGCTCAAATTGGAGGAGAACACAGGGTATTCTTAAGGTAGCTTTTACAGCTAGTTCTGGGAGACTTCTGAAGAATTGATAATTGGAAGCTAAAGCTTTAAATGAGAAATAAAACATGCTTTTAAAAATGAGTATAATATGATGAGCACAGGCTCCAGGGCTCTCAAGAAAGTTTAGAGGCTGCTCTGGAAGATAGATTTTAATTATTCTGAACTGCTGGACTAAAGTGTCTTTTGCAAGGTTCACAAGGAAGGATGGTGTGGCCAGGAGTGGTCTTTGGTGGTGGAGACTCACTGTTCTCTGCTGGTTTTGTATCCCTGCTGGCACACTAACAGGCCACCTCAGAAGTGATGTATGTCTGTGGGGCTTGGAACCATCTGCTTGTGATGTGGCAACCATCTGAAGTGCTCAGGTCTGGCCTTGGGGAGGAGGCAGCTGTGAAACTGAATGGCCTGTCGGGGGAAAACAGGAACAGATTATGATTCCTTATGGCTTTATCTTCTACCAATCTTAGAAACTGATAAGACCTCTCTTTTGAAGAATTATTTTTTTTCTGGTAGTTGATAATTTATAGCAAATGCAACACTTTGGTTGCCAGTCTTTAAAACCTGAAAACTAAAAATCTGAGAACTAAAACTCTGCCCTTTTTGTCCAACGGAACAGACAATGGGAAGGGGCAGAGAGCTCCCAAATCCCATATAGCTCCTAATGATGTAACTCTTGTGAACAGACTGAAGGGGGAAAAAATCCCAGTTGCCTTTATCCTCCCAGTAAATAAACATGCAGGCAGGGCTGAGTGTTGCGTGGTACCTCAGCGTGGCTGTGAGAAGGCATTAAAGAGAGGGAAGGGCCAGCTAGAAAACGTTGATGCTTAATGCCTGGAGGTAGAAGCTGCAGAAATTTGCATATTGTAGAAAACATTTAGAAGCTGTCAAAAGATTTGGTCTCTCTTCCATTTTCTCTGTGTAGCTATGTTGGGTAGTTCTACTTTATGTGGGCAGCAATCTTGTTGTAGATGAGGTTATGCTGGTAGGTATTAGTCATGTTACAGTGACAGAAGAGCCTCTTTGCTGGGAGAGCCGTGCCACCCAGTGGAAATGCAGCAGAGCCTGTTGCTTCTAGGAAGCATTTTTTGTGTGTGTTTGAAAGATCATCTTGGAGACAGGAACTAAATCTGGCACATCAAGTGTTGGAAAAATGTCATACAGCTCAAAAAAGGAAAAGTGATGCTTCGTTCTGGAGAGAAAACTGGTTTGGATGGTTCTTTCTAATGAAGGTCCCTAAGGATTGGTGATGGAGAAGAGCCAGGGAAGGCAAGAGCATGGGAAAAACTGCTGCTACATCCATCAGTTTCAGTGGGGCTGGGTGTGATCAGAGAGGGTTGCGAGGTTAAAACCCACTGTAGAGCTGTTTAGTGGGATGGATTTAGTATGCCACACGTGGCACCACGCTTCCAAAAACAGGGCTTTTCACAGAAAAATCAGCAGTTGGTCTTGCAGGTTGTCAGTAGAAGTAGCCTGGCAGTGCTGTGTCAGAGGAGTGCTTCCCATCCTTCCTCCAGCCTGCTGCACAGAGCCTGGCAGCCTTGCTTGCCACACCTACCTGCTCTGAATTTTTGGGAGCAGCTCCTGGGTGTCCAGGAGGGCTTGGACCTTGCTCTGAAGCCTTGTGTGTGGTTTCTGGGTGAGTGCAGTGAAGTCCTTTGTACCTTCTCATCCCTCTGCAGGGTAAAGGATGAGAGGGATTCTGCTCCTTGATGCCTTTTTTTGCAGATATGACCTCTCTTTCCCCCTTTTCGGATTTGAGCTTCTGGCCATAGGTGCTCTCAGAGGTGGCCAGGACCTGGTGCCCTCAGCAGCTGCTCTGGAGCTGGCAGGCTCTGCAGGAGCAGGGGATGTTCCCAAGGGCCTCAGCCTTCAGGAAACAAAGGAAATCTTATCTTACAGCTCTTGAGTCTTTCAGCTCCCTGCCAAATTACTTAAACTCCTGAACCCTCCTCCTTCCACTCCCTCTTTCTTTCCCCCCCCAACTCCAGGAACAAATAATTTGAAGTGTCTAAATGTGGCAAGACAGAACATCTCTTAGATGAATGGGCTTTTCTCTGCTCGTGTCAGTGCTTTGTGCAGAGCTCTTCTAGGAAAGCTTGGAGAGGAAATAGGAATCCATCTGTTACCTCCACTGACTCTCAGCATTAACTCCCCTGACTCCCCAAATCTAGTCAAGGCACCACACAGTGCATTTTTCTGAGATCTTGAGCCCACGCAGGACCAGTGGGGGCTTGGAAAAGGGAGTTACTTGGAGGTCTTTTGTCTGACGCTGTCTCTGACTCTAATTTGTGAGCCTCTCAATGCCTTGGGCAATACTCTTAGAAACATAATTGATATTTCTCTAAGGTTTTAATTGGATTTCTTTATACTAGTCTTGAACAGAATCTAGATTCAAGTACAGCTTAGTTAATATTCATTGCCTGAACACATCTAAAGGTAATTTCAGAATTTCAGCTTCTTTTTTATTAAACAAAGGTGGCAGTGCCCAGATTAAATATATGTTTAAGAACTGTCCCTGAAATAGGCCATCCTGTCTGCAAGAGGATCCTTGACATGCTTGGCATCAGCTCAGTTATTCCAAATGTTGCCAACAAATGTTGCTCTAGTCTGCTTGCCAAAGGGAAAAAAAGCCACTAAATCTCATTATAACTGTTGCTTAACTACGCTTTTTTTTTTCCTAAGCCAGGCAGCAGAATTGTTTCCTTAATTTTCATGGCACAGAAATATTTTGGAGTTATCTGCTGACTAATATTGGGGATGTTTGTTGATAAGCAGGCCTGTTCCAGCTGTATTCAGATGCTGCTGCAGCAGCTTGAATTTACTACTCGGTCACTTTTGTGACTAATTATGGGATTTTTTTTTCTGAGTTCTCCTTCAGGTCTAGCTCCTGTCTTCCTTCTACCCCTTGCAGCATATGTTCTAACTTCTTCTGGAGGCTTTTTACAATCTCTTGTAGATCTGTTTTGTTCAGTTGGTCTTATCCCTTCTCTCCATCTGCCTAAACAAAGGATGATTTTGGTGGCCTGTTTTGGTGTTGATTTTTGCTTACCTGTTTTGTTTTGTTTGCTTGGTTTTTGGGGTTCTTTTTGCTTTTGAATACGTTTGCATGTGCACTTACATAAAAAGCTATTTGTGTATTTAGTTGTATTATATTATGTATTTAGTTGTCCCTATATTAGTGGTTGATTTCCTATATTTTGTGGGTTATATTAAATATTTGCTGTGTCTGTAATGCCACTAAAAAGCACATCTCAACTTAGGATTATTGAGCAAAAAAACTAATGAACCCTTTTAACATACAAAGGTATCTACTGAAAAAAAATTGAGCTTTTTCTGGTAGGTGTCTCTTGAACAGCCAAGCTGTTAATAACAGGAGCAAAAACCACTTTCCTGATGTAGCTCCATTAGTTCCTCAGCTTTAAACAGTCATTGATCTGAGCTTCTTGTATCTTATCTGATACAAAGATTCAGGTGTTTGCACTTGAAGTAACTAATTCTGTTCTAAGCTAGTGATGGGGCTTTAACAAACCTTTGGACTCATGCATTTAGGTGCTGATTTGCACCAGGGAGCTAAATTGGTAGCTATGTATTCCTTGAAAGGTTTATTTAAATTATTAGGTGCAATTTGAGGAGTTTGCTGAGTTTCCCCAGGGGCCTGGGTTGCTCAGTGTGGTCATAAATAACTTGGGAAATGAGATGAGCAATGTCTTGGTATGAAGCCACTCAGGAAAGTAAGGATTAGATAATAAGATGGCAGATAGAGCTCAATGTTGATAAATCTGATGTAATTCAAGGTAGATAAATGTAGAGTGGTGCATATAATTTCATGTACAAAATGATGGGCTGACCCTTACACCAAGGAGTGAAATACTACCAGGAAAAGGTCAGTTCTGTAGTGATCAAGAAGCAGATGAAACATGAAGCAGCATTAGGAAGGAAATCCAAGACAAAGCAGAACATAATTCTGAAACTGTATAAATCAGTGGTTGTCCCACATCTTGAATTCCGTGTGGTTCTCTCTTGTCATTCATCTCCCAAGATAGAAAAGAAGCAGAAAAGCCTCAAAGAGAGGCAGGGAGGAGAATCAAAGGTATGAAGCAGCTGCTGCACAAGGGTCAATGAAATCAGCCACAGCTCAGCCTGGAGAAGGAACAGCTCAAAGAAAAAGATAAAAATCTGTAGAATAATGATCAGCATGGGCAGGGTGGGTAAGAATAGACTTGCTGGTTTCCTCAGCTGCAACAACTGAAACTAGTAAGATCCAGGTTTAGAATAAAAAAAAAAGGTGCCTTTTTGTGTAACAAACAGGAGCCCTGTGGAGTTCTTGCCAATGGATGTTGTAGGTACAAGCAGGGAAATGTGTTTGTGCACAAGAAATGATTTGAGGGCTGTGATTCCATAGAAATTGTCTACAACTTAGGAATCTCTGAGCTTGGAATCATTGAGGTATTGGGGTGTCATCCCAGCTCTTGTTCTTCCCTGTTATTGTTGGAGTTGAAATGGGGTGCTGAGCAAAATGACCCCTTGTTCTGCTCCGGTACTGTCCTAAGGTCAGGAGATGGTGTAGCTAGTAATAAACTTACACTGTGGTTTCAGACAAGACTCTAGTTTATATGTTGTTTGCATTATGTAATTTATAATCTAATGGAGCTAATAAACTATTTGTCATAGGCTCTGCCCAAACCTCCCTGCCGAGACCAATCTCTGTGTTAAAAGTCAGGTCTTCACCATCAGCAGGTTAAAACAAGGGTTGTTTTTCAGGGGGGGCAACCTGGCAGTGGTATTTTGTACTCTTAAATTTTGCAATTTTTCTTCCTCTTAAATTTTTCTGTATTTCCTACACTCTTCTCTAAAACCTTCTGGCTGCATTGGGGCACGTCCACCTATTTCACTTGCTCCTGGTCATTCTTCTTGAACAGCTCTTTACCTCTAGTCAGTATTTGTTGTCAGTCCAGCTGCCCTTTTGTGTGGCTAATAAAGATTAACAAAACCAGTCAGCATTCCTTGTGGTGGAGCTCTGGAAAGCTCAAAGTGCAGCAGTTGCCTTCATGAAGAGATAGCACATGACTTGTTGGTCCCTGATTTCAGTGCTGCTTGGAAGTGTTGAGAGGTTAGAAGTTAGGTCTGTATTAATGACACCTTTGCCATGTCTGTGTTGAGTCTGTGAACATAAACAGGGCCATCCACTACCTTTATGTTCTGAAATAAATAAACATAGAGGATATGACTAAATATGGAGGATAAAGCATCAGCCAACAATAGATCTTTAGTTCCTGACAATAGGATCTGGGTGGGGATTTAAGTGTGGTTTGGTTTAGGAGTATTAACTTCACCTGCAAGCAGCTGTGGGATAATTCTGAGTCCCAATTTAAGGAGAGACCTTCCAGGGTAGGCTGCCTGCTTGGGGTGAATATTTGAAATATTTTCTTCTTAGAGTACTGTGACCCATTTACACGATGTCAGCCCTGCCTGAGATGAGACAGGTGGAAGCTGAAGACTTTGCTTTTCAGGAGAACTTTTATCAAGAGGGAAGTATGTGGGTGGCACATCTCTGGGCCAGGGACGTTCAAACAAAGCCACTACCAAGGGCTGCTGCTGTGCTTTGACTGACACAAGTGTAAGAGTTTTGTCTCATGAAAACTCTTGCTTGTAATACTTTTATTATTTTCAACAAATTTCTCTTTATCTTACCTTACTTTTCAGCATAATGTCTGGAACTGATGAGTTTTCGGTAAGTAACAGTTTTTCTTTCCTGAAGATCAGCCACTTGTGTTACTTCATTCTAAAAGTTGACTCTTTTTTTTTGTTGTTTTTGGAGAAGGGGAACTTACAGTTGAGGTGGTTTCCTCTCTATTGTCGTGGTCCTTCCTTTTGGGTAGATGTAGCAATCTGTGGTCTAAGCCTAGGAAGCCACCAGGTGCCTTGTGGTGGGTTCTCTGCTGCGATACTAACACGGGCGTTGTGCTTTAATACCAGAATAGCTACATTCAATCTATGAAGACCTTTCCTTTCCAGATCTGTGATGAAATTGCTTATTGCTCTGTGTGGTAGGTTGCCTTTTATCCTTGGCTTTCCAAGTGTGGCATGTCAGAATGCCTCCTCTGCCTTAGTGATAGGAGCTGCACCCAAATGAACGTAATCACCTCCGTGCAGCTTTTCTCCTCCCGTTTTAGCAACTGAAACGCACGTAGTGGGTGAATGTCTGCAACCGCTGCCTCCAGGAGGCATCTTCCATCCTCACTGATGCTTTTATCTTTTAGTTGGCAGATGCTTTACCTGATCAGTCGCCTGCTAAAACCTCCAAAGTGAGCAGCTCCAAACCTGGTCAGCAGCCCGGGCAGCCACCGCAGGGTTGGCCGGCTTCGAATCCGTGGAACAACCCCAGCGCTCCCCCCGCAGCACCCACTGGACTGCCACCAAACACCTCTGCCTCCAGCGTGCCCTTCGGACCCCCACCCACAGCAATGTATCCTTCAATGCCCCCCGGACCGCCTGCTCCATTTCCTCCTCCTCCTACTGGACCCTCCTGCCCTCCTCCTGGTGGTCCATATCCACCCCCAACTGTGCCAGGGCCCGTCCCGCCAGGGCAATATCCTCCACCAAATATGCCCTTTCCAGAGCTTCCAAGACCTTACGGTGGTCCAACAGAGCCGGCTGCACCTCCTGCTCCTGTTGGGCCATGGGGATCCATGCCCTCTGGAGCATGGGGACCAACAATGGGAGGGCAGTATCCTGCACCCAGCATGCCATATCCACCCCCAGGGCCATATTCTGCTCCTACCCAGACTCCAGGGGCTGCGCCAACAGTACCATGGGGCACGGTTCCACCTGGAACATGGGGACCTTCACCGCCAGGTCCATTTCCTCCACCCACAGGATCATATCCAGCTCCAGGACTATATCCTACGCCCCCTAATCCTTTTCAAGTGCCATCTGGTCCTGCTGGTGCTCCATCAATGCCTGGTGGTCCCCATGTGAGTATTTTGAGTTGTGGTCTTGGAATTGCTCTAAAATGTTACACTTTTGAGCGTGGAAATTCAGTAGTGTAAGGCCTAGTAGGGCAGGTAAGGAATCTCAGCACTTCTAGGCAGTGGAATAATAGCCAACTTTTTCTTAAATCCTTAATTAAATGCTTAATTTCTTAAATGCTTCATTAAATACACTAAGATGGTGAAATGATATCAAGTTGAAGTTGTCTAAATAGTTATAGTGGCCTTCCACTAATTGTAAAACCTTCTCTAAAAGGCTAAAAAAGAGGTGTAACCCTTGTGATCATTTCTGAAAGAGGAAAATATTCTAGCCTCTGTAATCTAGAGATTACTTTGAGGGCCCGGAGGGAGGGAACAACAAATTACAGGGATGAATTTGATTTTTAATTAAAAATTGTTGTAACTGTGAATTAACTGCTTTGTGAAAAGCCTCTATTGACTGTGAATTTTTGTCTCTTGCAGCCTTACCGTTGAACACGTTCTGGGCAACAAAATACTGTAGCTTTCCACCTTCATCCACTACTTACAGAGATTTTTACAGTTTTTGTTTCAGTAATGTTCGGGGCGCTGAAGAGTATTTGCCTCTTGTATGTGCATTTGAGGTATGAAGGAGCCGTTTGCAGAAATTGGCCTTGCTTAGGCTGGCATCATTGTTTGGTTTAATAAAATGAATTATGAAGAGCAGAAATGAAACTTAACAGCTGTGCTTCTTACCTTGGCAAGGATTCCTTGGAAAATCAGGAGTTGCCAAGTAAGGATTATAAAGAATCAGGCCCAAGGACTTTAAAAAATAAAAATTAATTCTTAAATCTCCATGAATGCTTTAAGTCTTGTTGCCAGACTTGTGCTGGTCACTGAATGGATGGGTAGTCACATTTGGTCTGTTTTCAGGTTATTCTAAAATGCCAATAAAGCATTTCAAGATCTTTTCGGTCAAGAAATCTTTAACATTTTTTTTTGAACATGCTACAGTAATTCCAACTAAAGAGACGGAGTGAACTTGAAGGTTTTCTCAGCGTTTTGTATATACTCAAAACAATTGCTCGGTCTGGGACTGCAGAAGAGGAGACACTTTTGAGATACTTGGTCTGCTTGTCAGCTCACTGCTGGTGTTCCCAGCCAGGCCTTGATGTGCAAAGGAGATAACCTGGATGTGCAGTTAACTTTGAATCAAGTAATGTGAGTTTGATGCATGCAAATGAGGACGTCCTTTTGCCAGTTCTCATTCCGTGGTGGTTGGAAGTTCAGCTTGGTGGATGTCAAGAGAACCTGATCCCCACTTGAGGTACTTCCCTAGTTCTCACCTGGGTTCTAGTCATTTCAAATTTGACTTTGCTGCTGAGTTGTGTGAAAACTCAGCAGGATTTTTTTTTTCCCAGAGTCCCTAGAAACTGAACTTGAGCTTCAAAGATCAAAAAACCACCCCCAATCTGACAATTCCTTCCCAGCAGTTTAGTTCTATCAGCTACAAAGATCCTTGTTGCCAAGGTTGAGAACGAGGAGGTCTCTGGATGTTGTGATGGGGGAGAAGTCCTCAGTTCTCAGCCAGGTGTCTGCATACCTCACTGAGTAAGTGTCATTTGGGAGGAGCTGAATGTCTAGAAGCCTGTGCACTGCTGTGTAGCTGTCCCTCTGCTGGGGCACTGCCATAAGATTTCATATTCTTGCCATATCTGTGCAAAGAGCACGCCAGGGGTTCACTGCAATGCTGTAGCTTAGTGATACTGAGACACAGGCAGTGTCAGTGAGGGCTTCTGGCACTCTGTGCTGCTTCAGAGCCTACACTTTGACCATGGATGGTTTCTTTCACCCCCAGCTGGGGACATCCAACCTTAGCCTCTGTAGGTAGAATTAGGAACCAATTTTGCTGAATGTGGTAGCTCATGAGGGAGTCTTTGTATCATGGAACTGTGGAAGTGAGTTAATTCTCTTCCAGTACTTTATGGTGGCTTCCTGCATGCATGTGATGGACTTCTCCACAACAAATGGGGTGACTGGTGGTGATGCTCGTTGCCAGTCTCAGCCTTTCTGGCAAAGCCCTGCAGCTTAACTGTGGCTGGTTTCACATCCTGAAAGCTCATAGCAAAGGTACGTGGGGTTTTTTGTTTGGTTTAGGAAGATAATGTTGGAGCTGAACAAAAACACTTCACACTTACAAGAATACTTCACATTTCAGCTTAGAACTCATCAGTTATAACCCTAAAAAGAGGAACCAGAAGTTCAAGTCTTCCCTAACCTCAAACAAGCCCCATTGCCCCCCCCCTAAACAGACTTGGCTTAGATCTTGGCAAGACTAATTAACAATTAACAACGAGACAACATTGACTCCATTTGCTCAAGTGCTTTTTTTTTTAAATTTGATACCTGCAGCCTTAGCTTATAAATCAATGTAATGAAAAACCCACTTCTTCCAAATGAATGGATCATGCAGCAGCAGCAGCACCACTCCTGTTTGGAACCTCACTGGTCTTTGCAGGGAATGGGAAGAGGTAGGAAAGGAGGAAGCAAACGTAGAGAGTGATGATTTTTTGGCAAAGTAAAAGTAACTAGACTTCTAGGTTCTTCCTGAGCTAGGCAGGATTTATTACTGGAACATTTAGGCTAAAATTCAGTATATATGGGATGTTTTTCAATGTATATTCGTATCTCTTGAGGTCATGAGAACTGTTTCATAACCCCTTTGTTTTTGTGAGCCAAGTTCTTTGCATAGCAGTGGAAAGGGTATACCTGTTAATCTAGTGTGTAAAAACTCCAGTTGTCACTATATACCGTGTAGTAACTTTATCACATGTTATGTCAAGTGTGAGCAACTTCTGGCCTGAAGCTTTTTGCAATGAATTTGTACATTTCTATGCATCCTTTGAGTTAAAATTGCTGAGGAGTTCGTTTTGACTTGTGCTTTGAGATTGACATCCTGCATTTGTTTACAAGATGAAATATAAGCAATCACATCTTCAAAGTATAGATTATCACCTGCTGCTGTATTTTCTTTAGACGAAACGACTATTGCTGTATGATAGTGAGAAGCTATAAATACAGGATTTGATATTTTTTTGAAAATGCTGTCACTTTTGTATAAGATTAGACATTAAACGTATTTTCAAGACTGTCGTGTTCACCGTTTCTCAATCCCTGCTTTGGAACATGCTTGTGTAGACCTTTGCCTTGAATGAATAGTGAAAACAGGACCTCCTTGATTTGCAAAGACTGAATATAAAATCGGAATGACTTGACTCCTCTGAGTGTTTTTCCTCTTCCTTTTGTCCATCTCACAGCCTGTGCTTAAGGCCTCGTCGACGCGGGCGCGCCCCTTGCCACGCTGGGGTGGCAGCCCCAGGCATTGCCTGCTCACAAACCTCCTTGATTAAGAGCAAATAATCTGATCTTGCTTGTTCTAGATGAGGAATGGGATTTATTTTACCTGTGGAAAGTGGTGTGGATTTTTTTCCTGGCTCTGAACAATTCCTGGGTTAGTGTGACTCATGTGGATGTGGTAAGTGACCTGCAGACCAATGTTTTTATACACTTGGGGTGGGTAAGAGTGTTTGAGAAACTCCAGGGCTTGGCAGTGGTGTGAACAACCATGGTTGGGTATCACTCACCACTATTTACATTCTTCTATCAAGTGCCTTGCAGGATAGTTCATGCTGAGCTGGCCCATGCTGCTGCCTTGGGCCACACCTTGACCCTTTCAGGAAGGTGAACGTGGCAGCAGGGAGCAGGAAAGAGGGGAAACAATAATATTGATCCACTTCAGGGCTTAGAAAACAAGCTCTTCTTAGACCAAGCACCAAAAGTAGTCCTCGTATCTGTCAACAGAACAATGCAATGTGTGGCCAGAGCTTTATCTGACAGTGTCCAGCCACGGATGATCCCCTCCTCTGCATTCCTCAGATGAATTATCTCCTGCAACCTTGTCCCTGCCCATGGCAGGGAGGTTGGAACTAGATGATCTTTGAGGTCCCTTCCAACCCAAACCATTCTATGATTCTCTTTGCTGGTTGAGATGAAGATGTGGGTTTGCTGACCCAGTTGTGTTAATTGCTGACTGCCCTGCAGGCCCAAAAAACTTAATTGAATTTTTTTAGGGAGGATCTGACAAGTAATACTTGTCTACAGAGTTCTTAGGAGAGTAGTTAGTTTTGGAAAGCTATTGTGGGGTCTTGCAGGGTGGTGAATGTGTGCGTGGTGGAGGGAGGCATTGAAGTGAGGACAAAACTCTTTCATACTTATTTTTAATAGTGGTTTTCCCATTGTGGAGGTGAAGCACAAAATTCCAGTTACTAGAATGCACTGAACACTCCAAGCAGCCATTATTCACCAGGCACATGATAGATTAGTAGTGAAGTGTCATCTGGCAAATCATGAAATGCAAATTGTCAACTTGAAGCTTCTAAATGTGCTGCCAGATGAACTGTTGGTGTGTTACACAGCAGAGTGTGATTACCCCTGGAGAAAGATCTTGAGTGGACTTGGGTCTGGACGTGCTCCAGGGGTGGATGGAGGCATCTGTGAGGTTGGGAGTGGTGAGCTCCACACTTGCTGTCTGGTCTCCACCTGCAGCCATTGGTACCTGAGTCCGTGTTGCCTGGACACTTGAGGTCATGATCTGAAGAGGGATATTGGCTACAGAGACATGATGTTCACATACTTCACTTCCCAAATAAACTTCCAAGGTAGTTGCAGCAGGAGGATCAACTCTGACTTTTCCTCTCCTCTCACAATCCAGGGGACTTTGAGTTAACTTGATGTACAAATGGGTACAGTAAAACTTTCTCTTTTCATAGAATGAAAAGCTGAACTTGAAAGGTTTTTAATACAAACACTTTGAAATCCTAGCACCTTCCACACTTTCATGTTTGTGTTTTGACCTTGATACTGTCCCTGTTTTCCCACTTGAAAACTGAGCATGAGCAACACCACATAGCCTGGAACATGGGGAAATGGCCTCAAGCTGCCAGGGGAGGTTTAAGTTGGATATTAGGAAAATTTGGTCCCCACAAGGATTGTGAAGGGCTGGCCCAAGCTGTCCAGGGCAGTGGTGGAGTCCCCATCCCTGGAGGGGTTTCAAAGCCATGGAGATGTGGTGCTGAGGGACAGGGGTTAGTGGTGCCCTGGCAGGGATGGGTTAATAGTTGGACTTGATGATCTTAAAGGTATTTTCCAACTTGGACATTTCTCTGAGGATGATCACATCAGTAGGTCTGAGCTGTCACCACCACCCTCCTCGTCTTGATGCTCTCCTCCTGCTCTCTGCTGGCTGTCAGAGTAAGTAGTTGCTAAAAAGAGAGTATCTGGGGATGACACTGAACAAAAACTGCTCTGAGCAGTTCAGAGAAAAATCAGATGCTGGAAAAATGAGCCCATGAAGCAAAAGCAAAACCTGGTGTGGTCTCATGTTTTTTTTCTCTATGAGGTGGTGGCTGCCATCAGCAGAGGGCAGTGCTGCTGCTCCTCCTGCCTGCTCTCTCCTTGGCCATGCTCCCTGGCAGCTCTTTCTGATACTGATTATTTTTAATGTTGAACTTGATTAAAAATGGGGAAAACCACCAACACTGTAGTGACTGAGCTGCTGTTGGGGGGATGATGTCGCTGCGTTGGGTTTGACTTCTGGAAGAGCAGAAATGCTGCACACAAGGTTTAAATGTGAGCAACTAAAGTGTGAGGCTTCCCAGGAGAATGAATTCCTGTGTTCTCGAAAATCCAGTACCAAAAGCAGTGCAGGAAAGAGAAGAAATCTGCTCAACCTGCCAGGGGCTCTTGCAACACTCTTCCCTTTCCCATCTCCTGGTTTCCTGAGCCACCCATTGAGGTTGGACTCGATCTTGAAGGTCTTTTCCAACCTAAATGATTCTGTGATTGCTGTTGTAATAAAGTTATTTTTAAGTCAACTCTTCAGAACTGTCCTATGTTGGCCTTCACCTTCTCTTTCCAACCCCATATGATCAGTGTGGTATCACACGGGGCTTTTACACTCTTTAGTGAGCACCTTTCCCATGGCAAAGCTGGGGCTGGGCCAGGGGGAGGCAAGAAGCCCCCAGGGCTGTGTTGGCTGTATCACCTACCTCCTGGACCTTCTGGTGCTACACCCTAAGAGACAACAGAAGCACATCCCTGACATTCTGTGATCCTGGCTTTGGTGGGGGTGGGCTTGAACTGATCCAACTCCCTCCTGCAACCCAACACTGTTATCATAGGCTGGATTAGTTTTTCCTTAAGGTTCAAGCACAGAGCATGGCCAAGAAAAGCACCAGGACCTTGTCTTTTTGATGGCAACAAGCCCTGAGGATTTTTCTTCCCCAGATGCAGGACTCAAGACTTGCTCTTGTTGAATATCTCAGGAGCTATGGAGGAGAGCCCTGTGGCTGGTTTTGATCACTGCAGAGTTGGGGTGACTCAGACACTGGCACCCAGGGCTGAAACTCAGCTGACACCCAGGGAGGTGCAGCCTGGGGCTCCTCAAAGGCATCTGTGGCACTCAGAACCTCATTCCTGTGTGTGAAGGAGGAGGTGACACTGTCACAGGTCCAACTCCCCAGCCTGGGAGGTTGTGTGGGGAAGGAGGAGAGAAAAGGTTGAATTTAGCACCTTGGGATTGCGCCAAGCACGGACTCAGTGGTGGATCCACAGCTCAAATGTGGCACTTGATGGGTGCTGCCAACCTCAGGCACAAGTTGGGTCACAGGAGTCATCACAGGAGACTGATAAAATCATGAGGATGTTCCTTGTTCTGCTCTGTAAAGGAGAGTGGGTCTCTTGGGCCATCAAACTTCTTGCCCTCTAGGTTGATCGTAGAATCATAGAATGTTTGAGGCTGGAAGGGACCTCCCGAGGTCATCTGGTCCAACCTCCCTACACCAGCAGGGACATCTCTACCTAGGGCAGGTTGCTCAGAGCCCCATCAAGCCTCACCTTGAATGTCTTCAGGGATGGGGCCTCCACATTGATTTCCCTCCCATTAATTTACCACCAAGAAGACAGGAGAGAAGCAGCTTTCTGTTTGTTCATAATTTCCAATAAGTAGTTTGAAATGACAGATATAAAGTTATTTAACTTTATATAGATTAAAAACCCACCCATTGGGGTGGGGTCTTTTGCCTCTGGGAGACCCAGTAGCCAGAAGAAGCAGAAGACATTAACTCCTGACATAATTTAGTGTAAACTGAACTGGGGCCAAGTGAGGGGTTGATAATTCCAAGTTATAATTGCAAAGAGTCATTTTAATATATTTTTAATGTATGTATATACACATATACATATACATGTGTATATATATTTTATGTGTGTGTGTTTATATGTGTGTATATTTTTATATGTGTTTATATATTTTATCCATAAAATATATATATATGTATAGGGGGTTTTAACTATTATTTGAAACATTGTGCTGCTGAGTGCTGGGGCACTAAACCCAGCTGCTTTCTCTTCTCCATCCCAGGAGACAAAGCTGGAAACCCACAGTGACCCCACCTCTGTGTCTGACCATGAGTCACATCAGGATGACTCAGGTGACCCAGGAAAATGCAGATGTTTATAGCTCAGCCCCCACCTCACCAGCATTGAAGGGATCCTCACCCGTTGTCCTCACTCCTACTTAAGTGAAGAAATTAGCCCAGATTTTAATTCATGTTTTCATTTTTAGTCAAGTATTTTTGTAACACAACTGGAAGCACAAAGCCCGTGGTATTGGAACTGGAATAAAACCAGACAAACCTTTGTGGTGAATGTTTGGAGCCTTCGAGTGACATCCTGAAAACAGCAATAGGGGTTTTTCATGGAAATATCTGTCACCAAAGACCTTTGTGGGGGTTCTTAGGGAGGGAATGAGTTACTGCAGCTTTATGTGGGAAGGCAGAAGTCACCAGGACCTGCTTCAAAACATTTAGAGCATGTCACTTGCATCAACTTTCTGATCATGAGCCCTGCACACACACACCTCTTGATGAATGGAGAATCATTTAGGTTGGAAAAGACCTCTAGGATCATCAAGTCCAGCTTGAAAGGCTGTTTTAGGTGCTGGAGCATCTAAAGAAGAGCAGTCAGTGTCTACTGGTGCCCCAGTAGAGAGCAGGCAGCCCCCTTTTGCACCCCAGTGTTTTAGATCAGCTGGAGGGTGATACTAAAATTCATTAAAACCAAACTCAGCAGATTTTTGCCTTTTTTTAGGTGTCAGCTGCAGTGTCAGCCAAGCCCTTTAGTTCAGCCACTGCCCTAAAGATGTGCTTACTACATCTTTAATGACACCAATTAAAGGGTGTCTCCTTTAATAACCTTTGGTCAGCCCTGAAGTGGTTGGGCAGTTGATGATCATTATAAGTCCCTTCTGACTGAAATCTCTCTCCTCTCCTCTCCTCCCCCTTCCCCTCTCTCTCCTTCCGTTCCGCATGTAGCAGAACA
>VYZX01006033.1:41136-75259 GCA_013401335.1 Brachypteracias leptosomus | reverse complement strand
CTCCTCTCCTCTCCTCCCCTCCCCTCTCCTCTCTTTCCCCTTCCCTTCCCCATGCAGCAGAACAGAATTTCAGCATGAAAACCCCACCTTTTTCTTTTCCATTGCTTTAAGCCATGCAGCCCATTGAGCAGACAGATTATTCACCCCCAACCTGCAGCAGAATTGTGCTTGTTGAAATTACAGCTGCCACCAACAGCTTCCCAGCTCTGCTCCTCTGCTGACCTCACTCCATGGGATGCAAACCAAATCTTTTCCAGCTTTTTTTCTGGGGAGAAGCAGAAAACATTTAAAATGTAAAAGCAAATCAAGTTTTCCTGAGCTTCTGAAGGAAATAAAACCTGACGTGTGGCCATAGACCCCCTCGAGCCATAAACCACAAGAAGCCCCATTTTTTCCCCGTGTAGTTTTGCCTCTTGGTGGTGTCCCCACTTCAATAAAGGGAAATAAAAGGATGTTCTTGTGCTGCCAGCAGCTTTCCCCGCCCCAGCCCCGCCCCGAGCAGGCGGGGGCTCTGCTGCTGAGCCCAGCAACCCTGGGATCCCACTCCAGAGCTGATACTGGGAGCTGCTGCACCACAGGTGAGGGGATAAACCCACCCATGGGGGTCTTGAGAAGGAGCAGGGGGGTCAGCAGTGGGGCTGAGACATGTCTTGCCTTGCAAATAAAGGGTTAGGGGTTTGGGAGTGGGAGGTGGGACACCCTCCCAGGGCAGCTCTGCCCAGGGCTCTGTGGTTAATAACAGCAGCTGGAGCTATAGAAAGCACTTGCTGGCTTTAGGGGATGCTTGGGGTAACTGTGGGGTGGTGGATGTTAAGGAGCTACAACTGTTTGCAACTTGCAGGGTCACCCCAAAAACCAGGCAGAGGAGTGGGGGTGGGTGTTGGTGTGTGGGAGGCTGGAAACACTCAGAAAGACACCCCAGAAAATCACCCCAGAAACTGTCAAGGGGAAGAAAAGATCCATTTCTTTCTCTGGAAGTTTCTCTGTGTGAATATAGGAAGTACCAGTTTATAGACATGGTTTATGGGGTGTTCTAGAGAAGTCTGCCCTGGGACATCCCTGCAGCTGATCCTCTATCAGGGTGCTGAGAGCTCAGAGAGCTCAAGTCCAGCAGCCAAACAGTGTCAGAAATGCTCCTTGGAGGCACTGCTGGTGGAAGAAAACCCCTTCCCCAGGCCCATGACAGAATCCCAGCATGGTGGGGGTTGGAAGGGACCTCTGGAGATCACCTCATAACCCCCCCTGCCAAAGCAAGGTCACCCAGAGCAGGTTTCCAGAGGGAGATGTGTCCAAGAGCTCCAACACTGCAGTGACAAGGAGAGGACAGGGTCACCACCAGGCTCCAAGCTCCCTTTGGTGGCAGAGAAATAGAGTTTTCTTCAAGACTTTGGTTGTAAACACCAAATTGTCCATCCCAGTCCTGGTGGGAGACACGAGGCTCCTGTCACACCAACCCACTGGGGCTGGAGCAAGAAGAAATCCATGTGAGCAAGAAAAATTGCTGCTTCCTGAGGTACAGGGGGGAGAAGGTGGGACCCCAGCACAAGCCACCAGCAGCTTGACCAAAGCCCACCTGTAGGAACCTGCAGGAGCACCCTTGGCTTCACCTTGCAATCAAACAACAGATCCAAGGGCTTTAAATAACCCCCCCCAAGAAGGCAAATAAAAGCCTTGTGAGATAGGGGCTGATCAAACAGAGATAAGGGCTGATCAAACAGTCCAGGCTCCTCCATGCAGGTTGAAAGGGTGGTGTAACAATCACAGGGGGGCAGGAGGATGAATGTTTTTGAAGAAAAAGGGTTTATTTGGTGGTTGTGAGAACTTGGGGGCCTTGTTATTCCTCAGGCAGGGCTGTGGTGGGTGTTTCTTTCAAAGAGAATTTTCCTCCTCTGCTTTCAATTTGGAATTTTCCTTTTCTTACTCCATTTCTGCCCCTCCCCTCTTTTTTTTTTTTCCCCCCTCTTATTTATGAATGCTCCCTTTGACTGGAGGAATCCAGCCCAGGCCACAGCTCCTCCTGCTCCTCCTTGGCTGTGTTTGGTCCTGCCGTGGTGGAGCAGCTCAGTGTTGGGTCATAAAACTTGTAAAGCAGCTTTTTGTCTGCTGTGTGTCCCTCCTGTGGTCCCTCCAGCTGGCACAGGGATGGGTGGGTGGAGAATGGGGACCTCCAACCCCTGGGTGCTCTCTCCTCTTGCTTTTCCAGCTCTATGTCCCATGGCACATGGGGTGGCTGCATGTCCCTGATGTGCTGTGCTGGGTTTGTAGCCCCTCGTGTTTGTGGCCCCTCTTTGGGATTTTGTTTGGGGTTTTTTTTGTCAAAATCTTTTCTGGGATGATGCCTTGGGGATGGGGAATTAACACTGGCTGTGGCTGGAGTGCAGCACAGGAGGGGTGCATGAAGAAGAGTGTGGCCAGCAGGGCAGGAGGTTCTTCTCCACCTCTACTCTGCCCTAGTGAGGTCACCTCTGGAGTGTTGGGTCCAGTTCTGGGCTCCCCATGTCAAGAGAGACAAGGAGCTACTGGAGAGAGTCCAGTGGAAGCTACAAAGATGCTGGTGGGACTGGAGCATCTCTGTGCCCAGCACAGGCTGAGAGCCCTGGGGCTGCTGAGCTGCACAAGAGAAGCCTCAGAGGGGATCTGATCAATGCTGAGCAAGAGCTAAAGGGTGGGGGCAAGAGGCTGGGGCCAGACTCTTGTCAGTGGTGCCCAGGGACAGGCCAAGGGGCACCGGGCACCAAGTGGAACCCAGGAGGTTCCATGTGAGCAGGAGGAGAAAGTTGTTTGGGGTGAGGGTGTTGGAGCCTGGCCCAGGCTGCCCAGAGAGGTTGTGGAGTCTCCTTGTGTGGAGAGATTCCAAAGGGGCCTGGGCATGATCCTGGGCCCCCTGCTCTGGGGGAGCTGCTGGAGCAGGGGGGCTGGATGAGATGATCTCCAGGGGTCCCTTCCAACCCCCACCATGCTGGGATTCTGGGTATCAGGTGAGGGTTTGTTCTGCAGTACCAGAGCTGTTGGCCCTGCCTGGCAAGTACATGATGGGGACTCACCCATTATCCAGCCCATTTCCTCTGTAAACTGTAACTCTCCTCAAAAATCTTCATTATTTGATGTTAAAACTGACTGAAGCATCCTTTGTTTGTTGTCTTTTCTTTAGGGAAGATGTCAGACGGTTTCTCTGTAAGTACAGATTTACTTCAAATAACCTGGGGGGTGTGATTGTTGCCTTGCCCTGAAGTGGGGACCTCATCTTGCCCTCATCACACCCTCCTCCTCTCCTCTGTCCCCAGTTATCCGATGCTCTGCCCACCAGCAACAACCCGACCCCCTGTGCCCCCCCACCCCAGGGCTGGCCCTCCTGGGGGAACCACCCTCCACCTCCCGGGGGGTTCCCAGGGTTCCCTGGCCCTCCAGGGGCCTATCCTGGAGCACCAGGAGCATTTCCAGGAGCACCAGGGCCATATCCAGGAGGACCAGCAGGACCTGGACCATACCCAGGAGCACCTGGAGCATTCCCTGGAGCACCAGCAGGACCAGGGCCATATCCTGCCCCAGGACAACCACCCAGTGGCCCTGGATTTGGGCCCCCTCCTCCACAGGCAGGACCAGCTCCTCCCATGGTAACTTTATAATCATATTATAACATTTTTATGTCTTCACTGTCTGATTTTCTTGGCCATGGGAGGGACTTGGGCCTGGTTGTCCCCAGGGAGGGTGGTATGGGATGTCACTGTGTGTTGGTCACACCAAGAGCCAGCTCCTGCTCGAGCATTTGGCTCTTGATATGCTTTTTTTTGCTAAAAAACTCAAATTATTCTAACACCAAATCCCTCCTGTCTCCCAGAAAGTGCCCTTCGAGCTGCCCCTGCAGGCAGGACTCATCCCTCGGTTGCTCATAACCATCACAGGGACCATCAACCCCCACCCAACCAGGTACCAGGGGGGTCCAGCAGGGGGGTGTGGGGGGTTTCTGGGGGGTGCTGCTGGGCAGAGGATGGGGCTGGGGTTTGTTTTCCATTCCTGAATAACACCTGCTGGGTGTTAAATCAAATATTACACAAAATTAACGTGTAAATGCCCCCATTGCCCAATGGGGTCTGTGGGGTTTTTAGTCCCGGGGCTTTCCTAGGAAAAACCAGGGATTCTGGGTTTGTCTTTGCAGGTTCCAAGTGGATTTCAGGAGAGGGAAGGACGTTGCCTTCCACTTCAACCCCCGTTTCAAGGAAGACAACAAGAAAGTCATTGTCTGCAACTCCATGGTCCAGGATATCTGGGGAAAGGAGGAGAGGACAGCTCCAAGGTTTCCCTTTGAAGCAGGAAAACCCTTCAAGGTAAACAAAAAAACCCCAAACTCAGTTAACTCACCCCAAACTTAGTCTCAGCCTTGGTCAGGGCTGTGTAACACGACTCACTGGAAGGACCTTGTAGAGGAATCAGCTCCCAGAGATGCTCTTGGGGCAGTTGCCTGTTGTGCTTCCCTGACTGAGATCCCAGCAGGTCCTACAGCACCTTCCCTGCAGGTCCAGGTGCCCGGGGTGTGACTCTTCCCACTTCAGTTATCCCCATTTATTATTAAATCCCCCTTATTGCCACTGCAGCAGTTGCTGGTCAGGTTCCCATAAAACTTTTTCCTCGTTAGCAGCCAAGTTCTGCTCATGAGCTTTTTTGTCCCACAACATAGGCCCATGTTTGGTGAGAACCACAGAGCACTGCTGCTTAAAAAAGTCCCAGCCACGAGGAGACATAATCCATGGGCTAAAACATGAAGGAGGAAGAGTGGAGCAGGGCTTGGGGGAAGGCAAAGGTCACTGATGTTCTTGCAGCACCAGCTTGTCCACATGCCACCAGCCCAGGCTCAGCTGGCAGCAGCCTCCAGCCAGTACCAACCTGCTCCAGGCTGTGGCTTTAGAACTTCTCCCTACAACAATTCCAAAGGTTGTTTTTTGGCTGACTTGGGGTTTTTTTCTTGCAGCTCCAGATCCTGTGTGAGGTGGATCACTTCAAGGTGGCAGTCAACGACGCTCACTTGCTGCAGTACAACTTCCGCGAGAAGAGGCTCAACGAGGTCACCAAGCTCTGCATCTCTGGGGACATCACCCTCACCAGCGTCATGCCGACCATGATATGAGGACAGTGGGGTCACTTTAGTGCTGACTTTGTGCTCTTGATGTGCCTGTAACAGAGGTGCCTTCCTACAGAAATACTTTAGGTAATAAAAGACTTTCACAAGTCGCCTGATGTAGGTAGAGATGTCCCTGCTTCTTGTAGGGGGGTTGGACTAGATGACCTTTGGAGGTCCCTGCCAACCCATTCTATAATTCCAAGTAAAATTTGCTTTCAGTAATCTCTCAAAAGACTCCAGCAAGCTGAGTGTGAATGTGGATATGTCTGAATTCTTGCTGTACAGACAGAGAATCTCTTTGACAAAAGATTTGTATGGAGATGAGGACTTGGGGAAGCAGCTTGTGGTCCACCACTGCTGGTCTTGCAAACCAGGGCAACCATCTTCAACCCCATCTCCTCCAAGTGCCAGGCAGCAGATCCAGCCTTAGTTTCTCTGCTAGGTACAACAGTTATTTCTTTCTCACTTAAAGGCATCAAAGGACTTGGGTTCTCCCCACCAGGGGAGGGGGAGGTGCTGGAGCAGGCTGTGAAGGGGTTGTAGCTCACCCATGTGTCACCTCCAGGAAACACTGGAGAATGAGTAAAACCCCTAAGGCTCTGATCCTGCCTGGAATGAGGTATATTAGGAAAGCAAAATCTCTCCACCTAGACCATGGCTAGAAAAGTTTCTCCTCCTCTTTGTTTCAAAGGCCCATTCTGCTCACTTGGTGGCCCAAATCAGTGGATCCTGAGCACTCCCTTGGCCCAAGGGAGATTTGATTTCAACAAGCTTCACATACTCCATGTGATGGGTCACGAGCCTCCTGCTTCGCTCCCCTCATCACTTCTGCATGAGTCAAGACTGGTTTCAAGGGTGGGGCAATTTATTGGCAAATTCACCTCGTGAGTCAGACTGGTTAAAAAAACCCCCAACCAAACCAAACCAGTGTGTTCCCTCTGCTGTGAGTCATTCCTCTGGCCCTGGCTGCAGAACAGGAACAGCACAACAGCCACTGCTGGGGTTTCCAGGCATCTCTTTGCCATTTTTGTAACAGTCCCTTCAGTTCTACTTGGAGATGCTCAATTATAACAAGGGCAGTGGTGAAATTCCCAACAGATGCAGCAGCCTAGCCCAGAACACTGCTGGTGTCTGCTTAAATGTGGGCACAAGTCAGAACTTCCTTCTCCCCACTATTTGCTGCACAAACAGAGAAGGCAACTCATTAAGAGGTATCTGAAACTACCCCTGGAACTGGAGTGCAGCAATGAAGAGTTGAGTCCAGCACAGTAACACCAAGTCACCTTAGCTTCCTCCATTTATTTCAGTGTAACCAGTACACAGCTCCCAGAGTAAAAAAAAAACAACTTAAAACTGACTTTTTTTGAGCTCCCCCAGCTGTAGTGGCAACACTTTGTGCTGAGGGAGCTGAGTTACCTTGGCTTGGTTTAAAATAAAGGCATGGGGAAGGATGTATTACTGTTATGTAGTAGGATACAAGGATGTATTACACATTATGAGAAGCCCAGTTGAGTATTTGTTAAAAATATAGCAATGGGAGGTACTCTAATATCACTACTCAAATATAGAGTATATAAAACTACATAAATATATTACAGTCCAGAGAAGCCAACACGAAAGGATTAAGATGCCAAGAAGAGGCTGAGGTCCTGTCAAGTGTTCAGAGAAAGAAATTAAGAGATTTTCACATGAAAGAGAGAGAGAGAGTTTGGCTTGAAGAGGTTTAAGATACTCACTAGAAAACTGTGTCCTTAAAGGAAATACTAATCTATATCTTAAGACACTGCCAGGAAAAGATATTTTTGGACCTGGAAATCCTTGTTCTGAGATAGTTGTTGCTATTAAAGCAAAACCAGGAAAGACTGACCTGCATCAAACCCTGCTGGAGCTGCTGGTTGGGTTAATCCACAGAATACTGGATCCTGAGGGTGCACCTCACAGCAGTGACTCAGTGTGAAAGAGTGGTTTGGGGTGACCTTCTGGGGGTACAACTCAGCCTGTTGTGACCTCACATCTGGAACAAGGCACAGGTACAGCTAGTCTGGCAAAGGAAGGAAGGTCAGGACAGAAAAGCTTAAAGATGAATTGTTTTACAACTTGAAATACATGAAATTATACACAAATAAAAAGGATATTTCAGGTTGTAGGTAGAATATGCAAACACTGGATACAACAAATGTCCTGCTACTAATATACAGATGTACTTACAGTGCTTAACAACTGCACCATAAAATGTTACAAAACATTTTAGTGAGTTCCACTACAAAAATACTACAGGTATCCCTGTCCTGGGAACAGTTCCAGGGCAGCAGATTGAATTCCAGATACCCCCTGGAGGGTTTTTGCTCATGTACTTTACACTTTTTTTCAATTTCATGCCACTCTTCATTGTTCCCCAGAGGGGGAAAGGGGAGAAAATACAATAAGGTCGTTGAATGCTTCAGCTGCAGCAAAATTCTGGGCTTTGGTCTTGACTGGAGTGAAGGGAAGCTCAGTGTCCAGCATGGGCTGAGGGAGAAATGAGAGTGTGAAGTAAGTGTCTGAGCAACAGTGACCTGCTCTTCAAACCACCACCACAGTGACACACCAAATCAACAAATTCCACTTTCAGGGTGTCAAGGGAGAAATTTTTGATGCTGAGGGTGGTGAGAGCCTGGCCCAGGTTGCCCAGAGAGGTGGTTGATGCCCCATCCATGGAAATATTTCAGGTCAAGTTGGACAGGGCTCTGAGCAATCTGATGTGCTGGGTCTTACACTTGGGACCCACCTACACAACAACCCCCTGCAAAGCCCCAAGTTGAGGGAAGAGTGGTTGTAAAGTGCCCAGCAGAAAAGGACCTGGGGGTGTTGGTTGACAACAGGCTGGAGATGAGCCAGTGTGTGCCCAGGTGGCCAAGAAGCCACCAGCATCCTGGCTGGTGTCAGCACTGGTGTGGCCAGCAGGACTAAGGCAGGGATTGTCCCCCTGGACTGAGCACTGGGGAGCCCACACCTCAAATCCTGGGGTCAGTTTTGGGCCCCTCAGTCCCAGAAGGACCTTGAGGGGCTGGAGCGTGTCCAGAGAAGGGCAACGGAGCTGGGGCAGGGTCTAGAGCAGGAGTGTGGTGAGGAGCAGCTGAGGGAGCTGGGGGGGTTGAGCCTGGAGCAAAGGAGGCTCAGGGGAGACCTTCTGGCTCTGCACAACTCCCTGAGAGGAGGTTGTAGCCAGGTGGGGTCGGGCTCTTCTCCCAAGGAACAGGAGAAGAAGAAATGGCCTCAAGTTGCACCATTACCTCATTAAGCTCAACTTACCATATCGAAAGGATTCCTGCCAATGGATGTCACATCACTGCATGAAACACCTGAAAAATAAGGATATTTCATTTTAAAAAATGAATGATGCTGCCAAAGCTGAGAACACAGTGTTGCTTTCAGCATTTACTGGAAAAAACAAAACATAAACCTAAGTCTTACTGGCTAGAGGAGGTTCTCACAGCATACCAAGCTGCAACAACAGGAATTTCAAAGAGTAATACTTAAGACTATCACAAAACTTTAGAATAAACACAAGGCCTCAGCAATACCACACAAGCCAGGTCAAGCAGCTTTAAGATATGCACCTGTCTGAGGTATTTTTGGTTCTTCAGATGGAGCAAAGTTCTCCTTCTCTGGACTGCACATGACAACATCTTGTCCTTGCTCTGTAGCAGAGAGTTCCATCTCTTCTGTGCCATCCATCACTTGTAATTCACTGCTAGGGTTTTCCAGCACCTGAAAAAGAGGAATTTTCACTGCTTCTTATCCTCTGAGAGGCTCAGATGGCTGGAATAGTCATATCTGCTTCTCAGAGAACCAAAGCAAAAGCATAAGTGAAACCAGGTGGACATGAGGCAGTACCTCTTCTCCAGGCTCAACACCCCCAGCTCCCACACTCCTGCTCTAGACCCTTCCCCAGCTTCGTTGCCCTTCTCTGGACACACTCCAACTCCTAATGCAAAAGAGTTAGTCCCCAAATACAAAAGATTTTTAAAAAACACCCAGTGGACTTCAAGGAACACTGCTTGCCCAAGCAACAAGTGTCATCATACAGCAGGCAACACAAGATAGCTCCTAAAGAGCCAGACAAGGTCCCCAAACTGCAGCAGTCCCTATCTATGTCCATGTTGAAAGGAAAAAGCAGGACCCTGATGAATACAGAAGATATCTTGAGGATGATTTTATCAGAAATTCACATCTGGGGCTAATAAAAAGATTATTTTTTTCTAATAATAATATTTAAAGCATATACATGGAATGTGTATGACTTACCTTGGTTTCCTCTGCTGTACCAGCAACAGGACCATGCTCTTCTGCAACTGTGGAAGTGCTGAAAGAGAAACCAAAATGTTTTCATTCTTCTCCATCACCTTCAGTTACCTTAAATCATCTTTTGACTTGCCCAATTCATCTTACAATTTCTTCTGCAATTGGGTTGCTTGTTTGGCACTGATCAGCTAAATAAATTTTCTGGGCAAAAAAGAAACTTCTACTCCAACAGTGAAATTACATTTGGGCAAAACTCTTAGTATTTGCTTGAGGGAAGGAAAAGACAAGGATTTTGTCAAATTGGATGGTAACATTAATGGGAATTAACATCAGTTATTCCAGTTGAAATTGCAAAATTCATAGAATCAGGTTTGGGTTGGAAGGCACCTTAAAGATCATCTCATTCCAACCCCCCTGCCATGGGCAGGGACACCTCCCACTAGAGCAGGTTGCTCACAGCCCCATCCAACCTGGTCTTGAACACCTCCAGGGCTGGAGAATCCACAACACCCCTGGGCAACCTGGGCCAGGGTCTCACCACCCTCAGAGTGAAGAACTTTTCCTTCCATCTAGTCTCAATTTCCCCTCTTCCAGTTTGAACCCATCACCCCTTATCCTATCACTACAAGCCCTTGTAAAAAGTCCCTCCCCAGCTTCCTTGTAGGCCCCCTTCAGATACTGGAAGGCTGCAATAAAATTATTTGTACAGTTAATTAAAAGCTGCCTTAACATGTCACCTTTGGTCACCAGGGAGTTTTTCCAGTGGGGGTGTTTTTCCAATGGGGAATTGCTGCATCTTCAAGCTTTGTGCTGGGTGGCAGACTTTGAGCACTGGTGTGGTTTCATTTGCAGGTATTTCCTCCACATTCTGAAGCACAGGAGGGATGCTCTGAAGCAAAGCTCTACTGGATGACCTTGGAGTTGCCAGTTTTTCCTGAGTCTTCTGGGAAGATCTACGAGGTGTCTTTGAAAGTAAGCCTGAAAAACCCCCACATTTAATGTTTCATTACTACAGCAGATGAAATTGACTGTTTCTTAATGATTTGAGCTAGGAACATGATTGTTTTCTGCTTGCTGAGTTGTCTTATACAAATATTATATTGAAATCTGATCTACACTAAAAGGAGAAAATGAAAATAGGTTTATAAGTTGGTCACTAAGTTAAAAAACAACCTTAACTCCAGCTAAGCTACTACTTAGTAATGACTCTCTCTTCACAAAGAACCTGAAATAATGAGACTTGCTCTTCCAATTAAAAAGTGAAAGCTGTCATTAATTTCCATCTTTTGCATTAGATAATTTTAATAGATTTAAAAATACACAGATTCAGGATTGATTCTTAGAACAGATTCTGTGTTGGAGCTTGTTTGAACCCAGAATTACTCAGAGCTTTTCAGAAGGTCTCCTAACAAGAGGCATACAAAAAACTGGCAGGTCTTGTGATGTGGAAAAAGATTAAAAATAAAATAAAATGGGAAATTCAAAGTCAACTCCTGAACTAGAAATGGGAGAGAAGCAGAATGGCTCCCAAAGAGTGAAGGATTACTAGTAATATTGGCTTCACATGGGTAATGCAATAAGATATTGAAAATTAAGTTTTATTCTGAGCATTGCTAAAAACCCCAACCTATTAAACAGCTTTTACAGCAGCCTGGAATTATGTTATGATCTTGTTGAACACAAATAGAGATTTTTTGCAGCTTTGCAGACAGCACTGCAGGAGATTTAGTTCCCAAAATCCAGTTCCTGTCTTGCAAACGGAGGACATGAGCCTGCCTTGACTTGGACCAACACGTTCATCTGGGAACACTCAGATTAAAACATCTTTGATAAACACATGCTGAAAAAACAGGAGCCAGCCACTCCTGCCTCTCTAAGCAGAGATTTCATGGTGCCAGAATCACTCAGATCAGCACATTCATGTAGAGCAGTTTATTTTGGATGCCTGACTAGCTGAACTATTAATTGTGTCCAGTACTGGAGTTGTATCCAGCATAAACACCACAATTCCTCTCCCTGCTAAGACTGGTTCAACTCTCTCCAGCATTTCCAAGTCACAGAAATCATGATTAAGCTTCACCCACCTGGAAAGGTTTTCACAGGACTTTCAATTCTGAAAAATCCTGCTTCAAAAACCACTTTTTCTACTTCTGGTACTTTCTCTTGATGTGCACAATCAATGTCCTGCTTCATCTTATCCCTCATTGCTGCTTTCACAGCAGCCAGGCGGCTTCGGGCAGCAGCTCTGCCAGCTGCTCCCAGCTTTGGTTTGCACACTCCATTTGGAAGGGTCTTTTTCTGGAATGGTAACAAAGTCTAGGTCACATCTAGGAACTTTGGAGAGAAGGAATTGCACATGAACTTCTACACAGCTGCAACAGGTGAGAGACATGCTGGAGACAAGTCTCCATTCATAGAATAGAATCGTAGGATCATTTAGGTTGGAAAAGACCTCTAGGATCATCAAGTCCAACCTTTGTCCAACATCTCCCATGTCTTGAAGTGCTACATCTACTCGTTTGTTGAACCCCTCCAGGGATGGTGACTCCAGCACCTCCCTGGGCAGCCTGGTCCAGTCCCTGACCACTCTCTCAGTAAAGAACTTCTTCCTACTGTCCAATCTAAACCTCCCCTGGTGCAACTTGAGGCCATCACCTCTTGTCCTGTCATTAGTTACTTGGGAGAAGAGCCCAACCCCAGCCTCACCACAACCTCCTTGTAGGTAGTTGCTGAATCTCTTGGACTGCTATTCAGCTATTAAGGTTAGGTTGTGATGGCAACGTTAAGGATTTTTCATACTGAGCCTGCAGAGTTCAGAAGTACAACTATTTTCTAACAACTCCAGTGAATATTGTTTGGAAACAGTGGGATGCAGGGACTCCTAGTGGCAGGGAAGCAAAGTAACCACAGGAACCAGTCAGCCAGTGAAGTCTCTCCTGGTATTCCATTTTTCAAAGGAATTTTTATGCCTTGCACCATCTGTAGGGTTCTGACATTTACAGGCAGCTCACACACACCAAATTCCCTCCAGTTTCCCAGGCCTGGAGTTTCTTATCAACCTTCATATCATTTTATGAGCAGTTGAGCACTCTCAAGGAGCTGGATAGAGATTAAACAACGTGGATCTAACTTGATGTTCAGTCATTAGAAGCACTTAGGTATTCCAAACCACAGAGCAGATCAAACAACTCACATTAAAGCTTATTTTGCAATAAGCAATAACTTTATTTTTGGATAGCATCAGATCCATTTGTGCTTAGAGAACTAGTAGTTTAATGCTACCCATGATGCTGCCTTAATGGGACACCATTACAATTTAGCTCAAAACTGGCAGTCATTGCAGAATCCCTGTGGGGCTTCCTTTTCAGTGCCAGTGGCCCAGATAGACCCTTCAGATGTAGAACACTTGGTTTTTATTCTAAATTTAATATTTGTCTTACTAGCAAAGAGTCCAATGACTCCAAAAGAGTCACTGGTAATACTTAGTTCTTATTGTCCCAGCCAAAAGAGGCAACTAGTATTACAAACACCAACTAATACAAACATGCTTGAGAGATACAAGGGAGAAGGGTGTATCTTGAGAGGAATTTCAAAATATTAAAAGGCTTTAGAAGGAGCTTCCATTTAAGAAGAGGATTCATCACTGCAATAGCAGCTTATTAGTTATTTAAGCACTCACCACCCTGTTGCATCTCAATGCCCCAGCAGACATGCTTTAGGGACTAGTCATACCTTGGCAATTGCTTTGCTTGGGACATCAGGTGGTTGCCACTCATTGTCTTGAAGCTTCTTCAAATTATCAAATTTCTTATTCACATCTTCGATCTGTTGGAAAGACCAAAAATAAGTTCAGGTTTAATTTTCAAGACTTAGATTCACAATATTTCATTTGTTTCATAAAATGACAAATTTAAGTGTTTTTTTCTTTAAATCCAGAAGCAAATTAAACCACCAAAGTATTAAATGTTCTCATACTATGAACATGAGGACATAACACACAACAAGCTTCAGATGAGATGACAACTGGTCTCATTTCTGCAGTTTCAAGGTTAGTAGGGGAAGTTTAGACTTGTTCAGTAAGATCTGACAGTTGAAATAAAGGATCTTTTTTATGATCTGCTCTCATAATGAACTTGAGCACTTTGACAATGGTCACGTTTAAGGAATGCCAAAGAAGATGTTGCATAAGATGTGATCCAGACAAACCTGAGTCTTCCACGATGTAGGAAACCCCACACAAGCCTGTCTGCTCTCTCAAACTGCTGGCCTGAACAGCTCCCTGATGCAATCCATGTTTATTCATAACAAACTAGCTCTGCAGTGTTACCTCCTCCCTGACTGATACTCAGTGCAACAGCCTTGTTGTCCTCAGCCTTTGTAATGGGGACACTTGCCCCCTTGGCTAATAAAGCCAATCAAGGCTTTCTGGAGGGAATTCAAGACCTATGAACCTTGAAAATAAATCCATCTTTGCATTTAACTCATTACAAGTTCCTTTGTTGAATGCTGATTTACAAATAATGTCAAGAGCTCTTCAGATAATTTAGAATATTATATTTCATTCTGAAACCAATGGAACCATTTGTTGGGCCATCATTGGACTTCATGATCTTAAAGGTCTTTTCCAGTCCGAGCAATTCTATGATTCTATGAAGCATCAACAGAGCAAGAGAGGTGAAGGTTTTCTATCACTCCTCTAAATAAGGTTATTGGAGTTCCTGCATTATTCTCATCCTGAAGCTACTTTTCAGCTGAGCTCCAGGAATTTTCCCAAAGCTCCCAGCTTTTGGTCCAGGTAGACATGGTGACTCTATCCCCACCCCAAACCAGGGCAAGACTTGGCTACATGCCTTTGTTCCAGAAAAAAACAACATATACAGGCCACAAGAAGACAAACAGATGAACTGGTTTGTGAGTTATAAATTATAGTAGAACAACTGGTACAATTCACTATCAGAAAGTATTAAACAGGGACCTGCTTTTTAATTTTTTTACATAAAAATCAGAATCTGAATATTCAAACCAAAAAATACTTCAATAAAGTTTGTAAATAACCCCCCAAAACTTTATTCTAAGAGGTTCACATGCAAGTACATACCTGAAAAGAAACCATATCCCAAAATCCATCTAAGTCTGTGCACGTTGTTTCCTTTTCACCTCGTTTAAATTCACAATTATCCACCAGTCCTTCAAACTGCTTGAACCTTTCTGCAATGAGCAGCCTTGTCTGACCAATTGTGGTGCGAATCAGATCTTTAGCTGGCAGCAACAAGGAAACAATAAAGTACATCTTGGATTCAGCCACCATTTCACAACTGAGTTAAAGAAATAGTTGAAGAGTCTGGGATTTGAGCTACATTCATCCAGTGCAGACCTGCAGTACAATTCAGGTGGGACACACCTGCCCAGTGAACTGCTCTAAATTTCTTTCAAAATAATGTTGTTATCTCTTTAAGTCTTTTTTTAAAGATAAGCATTGATGAATCATCTTTGTTTTCCCAGATAAGGGTACTTATTCTACATTAAAGCCTAATTTTATCTTAAAAAATGTTCATACATGTAAGAAGACTTAAAGGTGGCAACAGGAAAATTATTTCAACATGCAATTTGTTCACTTTAGTGTCAACCTCTATCATGTTAAGCACTATACCTAAATTTTACCCTCAGGAGAAGCAGCACAACTTTGTCTTGAAGTAGATATAACTAAACTTTATCTAACCCAACTCCCACTAAGCTCTGCAGACAGCACTGTCTTGCAAATATATTGATTTATGTACTTCCCTCTGTTCCCTTCAGTTACATCACCCCTTCTAGTGCCTCTAACAGTTTAGTCTTACCATCCTCTGGGATGTCCAGCTCCAATTTTCCATCCCACTGGAGGCACTGAGACATCAGCCTCTCTGTCTCAGACTGAAGAATGTTTCTAAAGATAAAGGGATAGTGAATGAAAAATAAAAAAGGTTTTGGAGAATTTTCTAACTGCTGTTGCTGCTTGTGACTTCATGGCTACTATCCTTTTGCTCTCACTGTCTTTGAGCAGAAGCCAGGAGGTTGTTTTAGTTTGTTGACTGAAATGCAGTTTATTTTCTACTGTTTCCTTAGGACAAGGTGTTAGGCTCTAGAATTTTACATTCTTTACTTGCACTAACCCCACAAAATTGAAGGTAGGAACATGTGCCTACTCAGGTCACTGCTGACAGACACCAGCCACTCAGGCAAATCTTCACAAGATGTCTCATTACCCATGTGAAGGGTCTCAGGAGGGACAATAGGGAAGTGAAACAAATGAACACAAACCTGAAATAGGGCACATCATGCTCTTGCTCTCTGATATCATCTGACTTGATTTCATGTGCTGCTGTTTCTGTAGAGACAGGAGTTGTTCCACTGGATCTCCAAATGGAAGTTTTCTCATCTGATTCACTTGCTGTAAAATATGACAGGCATTTGTTCAGAATCTGGTGAGAGTTAAAAACATCAGAATATTAAACTAAATGTGAGCTTCCTACCTTTATCTCCTTTCAGATTTGTAGTGGTTTGCTGTTCTTGAGTGTCTCTATTAGCAGGTGAAATTTGACTTCTTAAATCAGGCTCTTGTGCCTTAGTTGCACTGGATTTTTCAATGATGTTACTGGAAAGAAACAAAAAAATACATTTAGAGTTAAGAAACATTGAGAAACTGACATCAAATATGGCCAAATACACAGAAAGGCACAATTTAAAAGCCAGTCCTGCACAGAGAACTCAAGCAAATCATACTGGAATGAATAAATCTGTGCATATATGGCACAGTTCCCAATACAGGGAGCTGCTCTGCTTCTAAAGCACAGGCAGAACAATGGATTATTTTGCTCTCTTCAGCAATGACACCAATCATGATAATCAGGTCTTTCAACATCACAACAGCTTGTTAAACAGGGAATCTCTCTATAAAAAGAATGAGTCCTCTCTATAGAATCCTCCTATTATATCCCTGCTATTATATTTCCTTCTCTCTATAGAATCCCTCTATTCTGTATCACCATGGAGAGGTTCACTTGCATTTTAGGCCATGAGAAGAAAGAATCTTACACTGGAGAATTTGAAAAATCCCAGAAGGCATTAGGAGTCAAAAATGCATTTGCCCTGGAAGGAGTCATGGGTGTAACTTTGTAGGTTGCTAATCCATTTAGTGGCTGAAACACAAAGTTTTGAGGAGCAAAAGAGTGTGTTCTGGGTCTCCCTGGAGCAGAATCAGTTTGTTCCTGATGGAGTTTCACTGAATCTTTAAAATCAGCTGCAGAATCTTTCATCACTGGATCCACCTGAGTATTTTTATCCACTTCATGTTTAGGAGGAATTACCTACAACAGCACAAACAAAGCACATATTATGTTATCAAATCAATGAAGTGTTTGCTTTAGGCATGAGCTGAATGACAACAGGACTGTCAGGAAGGGAACAGTTCAGGGAAGTCACTTTCTACAATACAAAGACATGATTTACCAATAGGCCAAACAGATTTTGACACCTGCAAATCATTTCGGCAACTTTCCACTGTAGGGGCTAAAGGAGCAGAACACCCCACCTACCAAAACAGAAACTAAAATTAACAAACACTTGCTCCCACTGCTAGAAAAAAATGCTTTAAGGTGATAAGCTCCTCATGAGCAGAGCTACTGGCTCCAAATCCAACTAGGCCTGTTGAATAATCACAGTTTATACATATACCCTCATCCAAAGACTGAAGAACAAAGTAAAATAAGCTGATAGCTGAGGAATGCAGCCCAAGACAAGTGCAGCTAGGACCACAGAATGACTTTAAAAGAGGAGAAAAAGTTAATCCATAAGTTGAATCCACATTCCTATGAGATGAGTGACCAGGTAGCCACACAGGACACATTTCTGAGATACCTGTATTAAGATCCTGTTAGCTCAAACTAGCCCAAAAGCCTAATTTTTTTTTTCAAGAAAATATGCATCTTCAATCCACTTATACTTCAGATAGCCCTGCTTGGAATGTAACCTTTGAATTCAACTTTTAACACACTTCTTGTAAGGAGATGACTGAGGGGACAGCAAGAGTTTGGCACCTGGAAGCACAAAGCAACTCCTGCCTGTGAAGAGGTACTTGTGGAAGTGAGGATTGAAGTGCCTCTTACCTCCTGGCAGTGCTTGTGTGGGATCACACCAGTTTCAAGACAATACTAGAGCACCACTGCAGTTATGGCAACAGGAGTGGAGATGGGAGGTGTGAAGGAGACACAAAGGGAATAGCAGGGTGCAAAGGAGGAGGAAAATCATGAGTAGTTCTCACACAGGACTGTCAGTGCATGAACACACACAGATTGTGGAGTTTGGGAACCTGGGTTGGAGGCTATGATGAATTCACACAGTGCTGTGTCTATGTAGGGACAAAGTTTTGGTGTAGCAGTGACACTAAAAACCACAATGACTGCAATTCTCATAAATCATGTCTACCTTGCCAAGAAAAAAATTCCCAGATTTATTTTGTGGTGGTTCAAAACCTAAGAATGCATTTATTTCTTAGCTTCCAGAGTCTCCTATCATTACCTGAGCAGGAAAAGGATACATTCAGTGTGTTTTAAAACTCCACAGAATTTATAAATGCTCATAAATAGATAAAACCTGCAAAGCTGGTTACTAGTTAAAACATGAAAAATGTCTTGTAAGAACTTCTTGTCTAACATATCATTGTTCACATCTTGATTAGTAACCAAGTCATCCGTATAAGCACTAAATTTGATCTTAATTTTCAAAATAGGGGAATACAAATACAGCTTCTTCCCAAAATCTGGCTTATTAATGAACTTATTACTTCTATGCTTGAACACAAGTATATTTGAGCTACAATTAGATTGTTATTGATTCTTAAATTAGTTTTACTGCTTCAAGTATTAAATGACCTACCTCCCTGATGTCAGCTTTGACTTCTTTCTTCTGCTTTCCTACATTTGCTGTCTTTCTCTGTGGCTGGTTACCTAGAATGAGAGAAACTCCAGAAGGTTAAAAAAGGCATCAGATTAAGATAATATTTCACCAAAACATTGCCCTAAAAGCCCAGTGGCTAAAGACAGGGAGAGAGTGTTTTGTTTCCTGAGTGGGAGGTGGCCAGAGGGCAGACAACTAATTGCAAAATTCATTCAAAAGAAAACCTGGCCCAGAATTTAACAGCCTATTAAGAGATGAATAGTCTAGAAAGGGAAATAGATTCATTAAGTCATTATTCTTTAGATGTTGTCATATAGTAAAAATAAGTCACCTTATTTCCTTAAGGGCTGAGGAGATAGTGTCAAGCCAATTTGAATTCATATTTTTAATTTCTAATGGCACAGGATTTCTGTTGGTGAATGGGATTTGATGTTATCAAAGCTTTGCTTTCAGCCTAGGGCTAAACTTCTGTCATATATAACACAAGGGACACTGCAGAACATTCTAGAGAGAACAAGAATATATACTAAAAAGTTCCCCTTCAGTAACCATAATTTTTCCCCTATTTTAAGTAAACAGGCAAACATGGACAAAGAAATTCCTCATCAGCTCTCACCTTTCTGAGATATCTGTTCCTGATCACAGCCTTAATAATCACACCAAACTAGCAAACCTTCACCAGTTCTGGTTTTGTTCCTTCAGTTTCTAATTACCAGATGGATGCTGATGCTCCACACTGGCAGATTTCACAGGAAACTGTCCAAGGTTGGTTTCAACATCTTGATTTCAATATTGCAATAGAGCTCCAGATGAAGGTTGAAATGATGCAGTATTTAGCCCTGTTCTTGCCTGACAATTTGGCAAGGTTTACAAACTGTCTACTCACAGGAGAGAGCTACTCAGCAGAATGTAGTGTCCTAAAGCAGCTCAGAACAAGCTAATTTATCTCTCCAGCACAACAGTGTCCAAGATATGAGCAAGATCCTAAAGACAGAGCTGCCTTAGTCTATCATTTGATGAGTCTAACAGCAGCATATACATGTACATATGTTATTTCCAGTGCTTGCTTATCCAGTACTAGATGGTATCTACCACACACTATTCCAAACTCTGCCTTTCAGGCTTGAGCTACACAAGCAGGACTATATTTGCTGCCTCACTTACCAGTGGCAGCAGCAGTTGCTGTTGTTTTCAGTGCTTGCCTGGCTGCAGAGGCAGCTGCTCTGGTCATCCTTACATTTGAGGCTGGCTGGACTGCAGGCTGCAACACTGTAAAGAAACATTAATTCCAGAGGTTTCATAAAGAGCTGTGCTCAAGTGATACAACTGTTGAAATTAGAAAAGGGCACTAACAATGATCAGTTGGATTCGTTTGCCAGAATTAACAGGGTTTGGGGTTTTTCCTCAGTTCAGTGAAAGAGGTGCTAAATATTGCCAGGACAGCTCAGCCTTGGCCTCAAGGCAATGCTCTGATGGACCCTGACTGAAGAGGTTTTTGTACCTCCAGGATCACTGAGGTGTACAAAGCTTAAAGAACCCTTCTGAATGTTCCCTGCAACTGGATTCAACATCATCCCCAGTTTACAGATGAATCTTTCCAGAGTAATAACTTCCCATGGTTATTTGCACAGCCAGAAGCTTGAGCAAACCACCCGTGTAACAAAGTGATGCCCTGGTCATTATATCAAACTATTCTGAGGTCTGAATTTAATGGGATCTAACCAAGTATCCTCAAGGCTAATTGCCCCTGAAATGTTTTATAGAACATGACAAGTTCATGCACTGTATCACCCATCTTAATCATCTCCATCTTTGAATTTAGTGCTGGTTTTAAGATCCTTCAAAATTGAGGGAATTCTCCTGCATGTAAAAATTTAACATTTTATTTCAAACCCTCCCTTTCTACATCTGCCTGAAATCCTGTAGCCCACTCAGTTGTTATTACTGCTACTCATGTTTTTCATTTCAAGCTGCACTTCTGTGGAAGCTGGAATGACAACTTGGGAAAAAAACCCCTAAATACCTATAATATTTGATTTATCCAAACATTCACTTCCTTAACTTAAAATACATATAATGCATATTGTTGATTCAGCACAAAAGGAAAAATCAAGTCTAGTGCATGACAAATTTTCAAAAATTAAATGTTTTAATTGTTCTATCAAACACTAGATAATAGATCTTTTCAGTATTCACCCAAGGCACTACTGAAATTTATTTAAATAAAAGTCTGCTGCTTGATGATTTAATTAAATTAGTGATGCAAAAGTCATTTCACTCTGAATTACTGAATATCTTGCTTTCACATCAACATTTCACACGACTTAGCCTTATCTACTTCAGGCACAGGCATCACTGTGCTATGAGGAAGTTTCTAATCAGAAGTATCCTACTCCCTTAAAGGAGATATGGGTTGAAGTTTTTTATCATTTTCTTAAGAAATTTATGTAATTATCACACAGAAAGTGACACATACAGAAGGGGCTTTGTAAAATAGGAAAAAATAAGATTGTACTTGTCATTTATTGAAAAGACAAGCACACATTTACTCAGTTGCATCAGAAGTTTGGGCTCCTGTCTCCAACATTATATCTTCATGCACTTTATCAATTAACCATCCTTTTCCAAACCTTTTTTTGTGCCAAGTACACCAGCAGGTTCATTTAGAGACCACAGCATGGTACAGACAGAGGAAAGACTTCACTGAACATATTCACAGCTCATACACTCAGCTATTTTTCAGGCTACCCACAACACCAAGGAGAAGTCATATTTCACTTGTCAGCTATTCTTCAACTTCCCAGGTGAAGTCACTTGCTCTCCTGTAACAGCAGCAGCTATTACTTGTGATATTCCTCTGACAGCACAGCTCCAGGTGCTGAGGCAGCCAGCACTCACAATTCTGCCTCCTGACCTTTTTCTTTTCCCTCTCCTAGGGTGAATAATAAGTAACCAGGATGGCTGGTGTCCTGCATTCCATTTCCCCCAGCCTGTGGAGGCAACAAGGACCTGCAGGGAGACCTTCTTGCAGATTTTCAGTACTTAAATGGGGCCTGTAAGATGGGGACAGATTTTTTAGCAGGGCCTGTTATGATAGGATAAGAGGTGATGGTTTTAAACTAAAAGAGGGAAGATTCAGACTAGAGAGAAGGAAGAAATTCTTGATACTGAGGGTGGTGAGAGCCTGGCCCAGGTTGCCCAGAGAGCTGGTCAATGCCCCATCCCTGGAAACCTTCCAAGGTGAGGTTGGATGGGGTCTGAGCAACCTGCTCTAATTGCAGATGTCCCTGCTCAGTGCAGAGGGGTTGGATTAGATGAACTTTGAGGGTCCCTTCCAACCCAAACCAGTCTGATTCTATGTGATACCTAGAGCCACGTGCTTGATACTCTGCCCTTGACACAGTTGATAGGAATGTTCATCCTGAAAACTCCTCCTTGTTCCCTACACCCCAAAAAATACACTGTGGATCTCTCCCAGAGACATTCCTTGCCTCCCTCCCATAATATCACAAATACTGACTCAGAAAAAACCCCAACACAGCAGCATCCTTTCAGATTCTGATGTAGGATCATGCTACTTTCATACCTTTTGCTTTTTCAGCTGCTTTGTCTGTGTTCATCTGTCTATGTCCTGCTTGTGTTGGGCGCATGCTGCGCCCATTGGCACTGACCTACAAGAAAAAAAGTCATTTTTTAATGAAGTATCAGATTTCCAGAAATTAAGCAGCCTAATTCCTTTCCTCATCTTTCTGTCCTCTGCTCCAGTAAAGCAAATGGTCAAATAATTTGGCACAAAAGGCTTTTAAAACAAAGAAATTAAGGATAAGTAAAATAGTTCATTTTACACGTGTGCTAACATGCTTTATGAATTTGTCAGGAAAAAATGAAGAATATTTAAGAAACAGTTTCTATTTACTATGAAACTAGGTGCCAATTACTGCTGCTTCTTAATACATCAGTTTTCAGAAAAAGAATAAATCACTATTAACTCAGTTGTCCTTTTATAAAAGTTTTGACTGGAAATCCTTCAAATGTATTCAGGTTTTGTAAGGCAAGATTGCTAGGGTCAGGATATAGCTTCTTTTATAGGTTCCTGCTGGTGAAATTCCTCAATGAAACCTGTTTTTTTATACAAGTAATAGCAGAAGGGACTGCCAAGACTCACAGGAAAAATATGCCAACATGGAAATGATTTTTGAGTGAAGAATGAACTCTTATCTGCATTCATGACAGACTTTTGCATTCAAGGGAGATGCACTGGTTGGGTCTCCAAGCCAAAACCTCACCACTACCTCTACATGTATTTGCAGCCTGCTCTGACTCCAATATTTCATATTCAATATTGAGATAAAACTGATCCAGATCAGTGCCCTTGTATCTGTTTGTACTGACCTAACCAAACTCTCTGTGGTTCAGCTCAGCACAATGTGTTCTACCAGCTTCCTGAAAGCTTTTCTCATCTCATTTGTCTTTCTCACCAGGAAACCCTCCCTAGAAGCAGCACTCAACTTGCAAGCACACAACCCTGAGCTGCAGCCTACAGGATAATTGCATCCTTTTCTCTAAATCTGCTGGAGTTTAGATAAAAAACAAACCATAGAGGGCTTAGATGCAGTTGGTATCAGAGTTTTTTCTTCTTGGTTCTTGGCCTTTGATCGAGTAATCCTCCCAGAAAAAGCAGGAACTGCCTGGAAATATGGCCAAGGAAACAAGAGTTAATATAAACCTTTTCCTCCTCATTACTGTTAGAGCAGCAAGAAGGCTGTGAAAACAACATGCCTGTGCAAAATCATAGGATGGATTGGGTTGGAAGGGACCTCTAAAGGTCATCTAGTCCAACCCCCCTACAAGAAGCAGGGACATCTCTACCTAGGGCAGGTTGCTCAGAGCCCCATCAAGCCTGACCTTGGATGTCTCCAGGGATGGGGCCTCCACCACCTCTCTGGGCAACCTCTTCCAGTGATCAACCACCCTTATATTAAAGAGCTTTTTTCTAAAACCCAAAATAGGTCAAGTATGTAATTTGAAAAACTTTCCAAGTTAAATGGACTAAACAGGAACACGTTCCCAGTTCTAAAATAACATAGTTTTGTTTGTGGATGAATCATTCCCATTTTCGAGCTGAGAACACAGTCACAAATACAAAAATCAACATATTGTCAGTTCTATTTCCAGCTTAGTTTAAAAAAAACCCTGAGCCAACACCTTCCCTTATTGCTCCTTATTATAAAATAAATATTTATCAAGTATTTACAAAATCAACTGTTTATTTGGCATAACATGCAGGTAATTCTGTATTCAAATTGAGATTTTAATATAGTATACTACACAGATATTTAATATCACTCTTATTACCTTCTCTTTTGGCTTCACTATCACTGGATCTTCATGTGCAAGTGAAAGAAATCCAGGTGCAGCTGGTCTGTACAACCCAACTTTAAACACCCCCTTTTTAGCTTTCTCTCTCTGCTCTCTCAGTTTCCTCAGCTCCTTTTCCTCTTTGTAGCGCTGGAGCATTTCCTTGCGCTCGTTCATCCTCTTGGTGGCTGCATCCAGAGGTGGTTCTGAAGCAAAGAAGGAAGAGGGACACGTTCCAAAATCTTGAAGGTATTTTTGAGCCAGCAATAAGCAAGTCAGAAAATTTCAGAAAACTTTTCCAAGCTAGGAGAGGAACATATTAAGTCAAAGAGCAGAAGATTGTTTGGAATCCGTGCCTGCAGGTTTCAATTGAAGTCTTACAATGCAAATACCTGTGATCTATTAGCTCACTAAAAGCTTAAATTCTCTTAATTGTTTTAAACCTTCCCACTAAAAGAGTATTCAATGGTAAATTCCAATTTAAAGACACCTCCCCAAGTCTGCACCTGAAGGATACTGTGAATTCAAATCCATTTTGCAGGGTACAGGCTTTTCCTGCAAGGTTACTAGTGTTAAGGTTAACATTAATTACTTATTTAGTTTAATTGTACCAGGTTCTCTATTCAAGCACTTGTAATGTCATTGGAAGCTGAAGTCTGGGTCAGCTTTAGATGTCCTCAGGCTGAGAATAAATGAGGGAGAAGTTATGTGAAAGAATAAAACCTTAAGATGATGTCAAAGTTGAATTATAGTCTATCTGAAAAATTACTATCCACTTAAAGTTAATTTAAGATAATAAAATATAAATTTCTTAAATGTCATATTTGACATGATGACATAGGGATTGCACTCTTCCTCCAATAATCCTCTGCTATCAAAATACTGAAGATGAAAATATTTTTAAAGAAATCTGTTAACATTTTTAAGTTTAGCTTCATTCCTTAGACCATGAGCACCCAGAAGAGGCAGGGAGGCAAAATTCAGTATATACACAGGCCCTGTTTTCTGGGAGGAAAGATAAGTTGTCAAAAACTAGCCATTTAAAATATAAAATTACATTATGCATTTTCCTATTAACTAAATATACCAAATTATTATATATAAGATATATTATAATATATATGTGTATATATAAAAAATATATAATATATATAATTACCCATTTCTAAGCACACTTTAAGCACATGACAGGCACCAGTTATAAGCTGGACAAGATTTTAGATCTGGGTTTTTCACTTCATGATCATTAAAAGACTTCCCATTGGATATTAATAGCAAAACACATTCTTCCTTTAGCTGCTGCAGACAAATCAGAGCAGAGCCTCATGCACACCACCCGAGCAGTCAGGAGAATAAAGCTGTATTAAACTTCATTTTCTTAACAGTTAGAAGAACTGGTTGTCATTGGGTTTTAAATCTTAAACCTTTCCTTCAAGTTAAAACACTGACCACACTTAGGTCCCTGTCATAATGCTACTAAATTGATTTAATGATGTTTTTAACAACTTAAAATAAGGTTTTTAACAAGTCCTTACCCTGTTTCATGCTGTTCTCTTGAGAGATTCCACTCGTCTCATTCAGTTGAGAAATCCCCCTCTCCTTCAACCCCTGAAGGTTGACATTTGCCAACCCAAACTGCCTGCCCTTCTCAAACTGCTTGTGCCTGTTCTCCTTCTGCAGCATCGACTTTCTGCGCGCCACTTTGGCTCGGAGGGTTTCTGTACTCAAATCCTTCTTGTAGCGACTGGCAAACTGGGAGGGAGCAGCCATCTCAATGATCCTAGACAAAAATCATAAGAATTAGGATGAAATATTACATGAAAGAAGCTCTCATGGTTTGTTTTGCCCTTGTCATTAGAGTTTGCATGTTCAGAACCAAGCCCTGGGTTGTTCCTTCCTGTACGTGCAGCAGAGAAAACACAAATGACAATTTTAATAATGATTTTTCTTATTTCTCTTGATTTGATGCATTCTAGGAGCTGGTGGCCAACAAATCTGACCCAGAATGAGGAGGAAACACCGTGGTATCACCTGGCAGTTTTCAACACAGATGTTTTCCACATTAAGGAGACAAACAAGTGAATGACAAGGTTGCAGGACAATACTTGGAAGCCACATCTCCACGGAGCATTTTGATTATACCCTATCTGAGGGTGAGGCATTCCTGTCATGCACCAGAGTTCTTGGCACCATTTCCCAACCCAGTTTCCAGGATGCAACAGTAATACAATAGTGTTTATTTCAAGCAGGATTTCTCCCTCCTTTTTTAAGCTTAATGCAAATCTCAGTTGGTCTGTCCATGAAAAGAGCTCCATCCCCTGCTGGAGTCTGTCTTGTCAAGAGTTTTCATGCTTGCTTTCTGGAGGGAGATCAGGAGAAGTTCTGGCAATTGGCCTTCAAACCAGGGTCTTGGAGAAATCATCTTCCACTACTTATAGAAAACAACTTTAAGGAGGGTGATAGAGCTAAACTAAATAGCCAACAGTTACTCATTTACTGGTGATTTACTGAGGTTCTGAATTTCAAGACAGCAAGCTGAAGGATCAGTGAACTGAAAAGATCAGCCTTGATTATGGGTGTAGAGGGTTTCTTAAAGTCAATCTCCTCCCTCTCCATTTGTTACCAAAAGCAACACCAGCAGCCTAACTAGAAAACCCAAATATCAGGAGAGAAAGGGCACCAAAATAAACAGAAAGAGTATAAAAATAAATATTAAAGTACTTTTACACTGTATTACTTATGGAAAAAGCAAGCAAGGAGAGAATCTGAGCTATTGTGAGAAGGAAAACAGAGTCTGTGTGATACCCTCACTGGTGGCAGCTCCCCGTGTCCCACTTCATGGCAGTATTTGTGTCCCCAGTAAGCTGTACCCACCAACCTGCACAACCACCTGGAAGTGCTTGGAATAGGAGATAATGTATGAGTCAGAAAGCTAAATAAGTATATTTTGCTTTTTTTTTCCCCCCAATACTTTCAGTGCTGCAGGAGAGGAAAGTGGTCAATGGAAGTTAAGTCAGCAAAGGGGAATAAAGATGAAAATTCAGCTTAAAGCACTCAAATCAGAGCCTGGATCTCTTCTACATAATACTGGAAAAGCTGGGGCATGTCAGTGCCACCTGATTTGTGAATATCTTACATTTCAGCCTGCATCTTACATTCCAACTTTCAGAAATTGTAAAGATGTCATTTAATAATGATTGCAGATGATCAGACTAGTTCCACTGTAGTTTACAGGTCATATTTGCCTTGCTTGATATTTAAGTGATTAAGGAAGGTTAATTCATGAGCATCTCCAACAATCATCTTTGAACTGATCTTGTTTGTAATTCCCATATAGAAAGCCATGAAGAAAACATCTAGTGGGAATCTCTCTCTACTACCTACCTTTTTTTGATCCCAGTGGATAAAAATCAATCCTAAAAGGATCATCTAGGAGTTTCTACACCTATCCTTTGTGGACTTTCAGGGCCAATTCCCTAAATTTATATTGAATATGTGCTTTAAATACAACATCAGTCCTTTCAAAGTGCAGGCACAATTTTTAATTCAGGAGGATAACACAACCTATACCCATAGAATATAGATTATTATCTGTCAGGCAAGCTTACAGAAAGCTGCATTTGCCTTAAACACTGATAAATATTTAACACATTAATAGGATTTTTATGATCTGCTTCTACTATGAACAATATTTTCCCAGTTATTGTAGTATATTGCCATGTCCCATAAATTAGCTTAAAAAGCAAACAATCTATACTTCAGTAATCAGAAGAATTCAGAAGGATTCATCTGAAACCTGAAGGCAAATATTTTATAAGCAGAGATAAAGGAAGATCTTCCCACAAAGGCGTTATCAACTCACATCCCAGGTCAGCAAAACCCATACAAGAGATTATCTGTGAGCTCTTGGGGCTCATTAACAACACTACCGAGGGAAAAGAACCACTTTTTACCACAAGACCAGGCATTTTTGGCCTAAACTCTGACAGACTACAGCAGGAAGAGCAAATAAAGGTTTTTAAAGCAAGAACCCGGCAACTTCAGGGGCTGAACAAGGCCTAGACCCAGTGGTTTCGAGACGGGGCCCCGGGATCACGATAAACCCAAGGCCATGTCCCAGCCCCTGCTTCCTACCGCGGCTCTGAGGGGCCACCACCGGTTCTTCCCCTCAGGTTCTTCCCCTCAGCCCCTTCCCGCCGCTGCCAGGCCCTCAGGACAAGACCCACAGGCCTCAGCCTGAGGCCCGTTCCCTCTCCCCGGGTCCCCGCCGTACCTGTACTGATCCAAGCCTCCGTAACCCCCACGCCGCGACCCGCCTCGCCTCACTTTCAAATCTCACCTGCCAACGCTCATTGGCCAGTTCCGGCTCGCCC
Source organism: Brachypteracias leptosomus (assembly GCA_013401335.1). Classification (NCBI taxonomy): domain Eukaryota; kingdom Metazoa; phylum Chordata; class Aves; order Coraciiformes; family Brachypteraciidae; genus Brachypteracias; species Brachypteracias leptosomus. The sequence continues at coordinate 47,197 of VYZX01006033.1, read as the reverse complement.
GCAGGCTCTCATTGGCCCGCTGGCTGCCGACAGTTGATGGGCAGAGCCGGAATCCCAGAGCGGGCTGTTTATTGGCCGAGCGCTATCGCCATGCTTGATTTTCATTGGCCGCGCTGAGCAGTCCCCTCCTCGCGCTTGCCTCTGATTGGCCGGCGAGCTGAGGGGGACGAGGAACGACCTGTCCTGTGGGGGCGAGGTCTTGCCCTGGCGTCCCGCTCTAAAATGGCGGAGGGGGCTCAGGCTGTGGCCCGGAGCCCTCACAACCTTCGGGGGCAGAGTGAGGGGCCCACGGGCCTTGCCCGGCGCCCAGGCGGGTCTGTGTACGCACCTCAGTGACCGCGCCGAGCCGTGTCCCCTCCTGAGGAACCGAGGCCGGGTTTACACAGGCTTTAAAGGGGCTGGGGTCGCGCCGAGCCTTTGCTGCCCCTCAGTTATCTCCTGTATGTTCATCCTCCCGACCCTCCGGTTTGCTGGGGTGGATTGTGTTTCATGCACAAGGCGATTTGTTCGTAAAAATTGCACAATTAAAGTGCAGAAGTGCTACGGAAGAGACCAGCCACTTGGTGTCACTGCAAAAATGTAAACGGCGTTTGAGGAGAGTGTTGCCAGCCAGGAAAGAGGCGAGATGGTAGCAGAGGACAACCATACCTTGCAAAGTGCCTAAAATTCCAGGACCTGCCTAGGATACGACAATAAAATGTCAGTAAGTTTTTATATAAACGTGATTAGAGTGGATTAAGGTGGCAATAAGTGAATTAAGGACCAGCACAGAGCTGTTTTGTGTCACTGGAGAGTGGCCCTCTCCAGGTTGTGGCACCTGGAGATGTCACAAATCCCCCCCCCCCAGTTCCCTGTGTAGGCTTGCCAGGGGTTACAGCAAAGATCCACAAACTTTGAACATCCAGACTAATCCTATGCTTGTTGATCTACTATAGGATAACAAAAGGTCAGTTTGGAGGTTATTAACTCCTGCCAGGTTGCCCAATGGTATGAAAAGGATTCAATTAAACAAGAGAGCTACAGGAGTTTGTATTTGTAGACTGACAAGAGCCCAATCCAATGTAGGCCTCAGTGTTTGCTGATTCTTATTCCTCCCCTTTTTCTCCTAAATAGGTAGAATTTGAAGACATCCAGCAGTTCTACCTTATATCAGGATATAGTTCAATGATGCAAGCCATACTGAACCACAAGTTTATGGGGAAAAAATGAGTTTAGGAATGTCTTCTTTCCAACCACAACTCATTTTTTTTCTTACTGCATACCTGCCTCTGAAGGATTCCTCCATGCTGAGGCAATACCTGTTTGCTCCTCAGAGCATCTAGACCAGCACATCTGCTAATTCTCATTCCTGTGGATGTCAATACTGGATTTAGGAAGGTAGCTGCACCTAAGGCAGGTCTTTACCCTTACTAGCTGTAGTAACAACATCAGTGGTGCACACATGGAAGCAAGCTGGTAACCTGAGTACCTAACTCAGGTCCCTGGCTCTGCTGTGCACCTTCACTGGTGGCTACCTGAGCTAGGTAGGTTAAAGCTAGGATGAGTTTCCTTAGCACTCTGCAGTGACACCTTCCACTTACAGTATCTAGGTCACCGTGAGGGTCTTGATGTATTTGAATAACACCAAGATTTTAAAGTATTGCAGTGTCACTTTAGGAGAAAACAAGGTAATTGGGTGGTTTTTCAACCATATTCCTGATTGCTACTGATTTTATTGTGTTAAGAGGAATGAATGTGTTGCCATTTAATCGAGTTAAGTAGTATGATTATATAAACTCATTATGCTGTACAGATATTATACATGCCTGAAAGGTTAAACCTGTCATTCTCATGCTGTCCTGATGATTTTATTATAATCTGCCTACGTTTTAGCCATTGGGGCTTTGAGAACCAATTTGAATTTACCTATTTCTTGACAATATAACTGTCACTATGAGATACATTTTGTACCAAGGCGATCATTACGTGGAGATTTGCTAACTTGCTCTTTCTACTCTTGATTCATTCACATGGAATATTGCTCTTTGTGAGGGTGATTCTTCTCACCCTTGCATAAATGCATGTTCCTGAAGAACAATATGGAGCATGTAGGGAATCCTATCTCCAAATTGAACCCTGAAATAGCAATTTCTGTATATATTTTTGGTGACAGTTCAGGCAAATGGAGTTATAAAGCTGTAGCCCACAGTGAGACTTACTTGCCCCTTGCATGGAGTCAAAGAAAAGCCTCAGTAGACAAAGTGCTGCATGTGAAGCACCACATGATATTGCAGAGGGCACAGAGTTGTCCTCCTGCCAAATTTAATTGATAACCTCTTAATCAAGAATTGTGCAGCAAAACCATTATGGCACATTGGCTGATGCTCCCGTTTCTGCTTATGCTTTTTGCCTGAAATGCTAGTTTAAAAACCAGAACAAGTTCTAGGAGCAGAAAATAGAAGCTAAATTCCTGTCTTACAACAACTAGGAAGCATGGTTGAGCCTTCTGCTGCTTTTTCTTGCTCTGTTCTTTGGGTTTCATTTTGCACAGTAGCATGTTTTTAAGCAGAGGGTGAGATAGCCACCCACCAAACACCTCATGCCTCAGCCTGTAGCCTGGGAGGAGGCTATGGTCCAAGTAGGGAGGAGAGATAGGACATTTGGATTCTCCCCAGGATAAGCATGGAGAGCATCTTCCCTTTGCTGGGTATTTGCTCTACCACTTAGATGAGCACATAGAATCATAGAATCATTCTGGTTGGAAGAGATCTTCAAGATCCTCAGGTCCAACCATTAACCCAGCACTGCCAGAGCACCACTAAACCACGTCCCTCAGCACCACATACAACAAGCAACATCAAAGGCAACTCCTGCAGCCCACAGTGTTAAACAGAAATGGGGAACCTTGCTCTGTTCCCTCAAAGAGACTCCTAAACCCCAGATGTGTGGGCCCAGGATCCTCAGCTGATGGAAACACCTACACAAAGCAAGTCCAATACATCTGATGTTTTGGCACCTTGGTAGGTGGGACTTTCCACTCGCCCTCAGGAGGTGTCAAGCACTCTCTGGCTATAAATAGCAAGACTCTGGGTGTGATATTGCACTCCTGCAGCCTGATAGCCAAGAGCTAGATGTTGTAGCATATTTATAAGCTCCCAGCTTTCACTGGAGCTACCCTAAAACTAGAAATCTTATAATCTTACAGCTGAAAGCCTGAGTAGTTTTTATCTCAGCGTATCATAGAATCATAGAATGGTTTGGGTTAGGAGAGACCTTAAAGATCATCTAGTTCCAACCCCCCTGCCAATGGCAGGGACACCTCCCACTAGACCAGGTTGCTCAAGGCCCCATCCAACCTGACCTTGAACACCTCCAGGGGTGGAGCACCCACAAATACCCATATCCACGTCCAGTATCCATATCTTTCCATCCTCTGTTACTTAATGGTGCATTTACACTGAATGTTCCCTGCAGTTATAGATTTCAGTCAAAAACTCACTCTAGCCCCACAGGTGAAAGTGTCTTGCATCCAGTTTCATCCTCCAAGGCCCAAAACCACATTCTTAAGGAAATCACATTTCTTTCCAAAGAGACTCATCCCTTTCCCTAGCTTAGACAAGACTTCTGGTATTATTTTTTTTCTTGGGCTTAAAATTGGTATCTATTTTTTCTCAGCACACGCCTCCTTTCTGTCTCCATTGCCCAGAAGCACAACATCTTGTGTGGAAGCTGGCTCCAGCTCCTGGAGTTCAGTGTTTCGTGGTTAAAACAAACACAAAGAGGGTAAGGAGCAGCTCAGTTTAGAGAGTACAACCATGCAAAGCTTTGAGGGATATGACCATTAATTGAGATGGGAGCAATAAAAGACTTGGTTAATCCTATGTACTCTGACAGAGTTAAACTTCTCCAGGTCTCTGATAAGATAGGAGTGGGTTTCTTTATCTATTGTTTTTTTTAATGTTCAAGGCTACTGAAATGCACCAGATGGCCATGGGGAGCTAAACAATGCACAAAATCTTCCTTATATTATCAGTAAATGCCCTGGGGGGTGGGGGGGGAGATAGGTTATTTAATCATTAGGAGTCACTTAGCAGCAAATGGTGTTTTGTCTTTATCAACCCCCACCAAAAGATTGGGTCTGCACCCTCCTGGGGCCTTTTCCTAATAGACAGGGCACGATTTCAACCCTCTTTAAGTCATCTGGTGGTATCTTGCATATCAGGCTCTGCCACTGAACTGTGGGACCATGCTAGGAAATAGTTCAGGGTTTTTTTTTTCCACATGCACAAGCAAATCACCGTGGTCCTGCTCCAAAATACAGAATTTTCCCCTGGGACACACGAAGCCGCTGCGTCAGCAGCAGCTAAATCCCAGTGTTGTTCTGGGGGTTAGTTACGGTCCAGAGGAGAAAGTACTGGAGGGATGAGGAGCTGCAGGTTCTGTTTTCTGCCCTGTCACTCATCTAATATTTGACCTTCAGTGACTCTTTTTACCTCAGTCTTCCCTCCCGTCCTCGCTTTGTCTTTTGGCTGTAGCCAAGAGGGACTCCAGAGACTTGGGGAGATTCATCTCAGCGCCATGTTAATGTGATCCTGTGCCTTGGCTAATTAGCTCTGCCCCTCCTCAGGACTCCCGTGGCACCGTGCTGTGCTGACACATTTCTTCTATGGCTTTTTAGCTTGAGGACAGTCTCAAGGACCTTCTCTCAGTATTGCATTACACAGAATAAGCAGTGTCTCCACTGCTGCTCTCCTGCAGGTCAGAGAAGCCAGGTTTTTTGCTTTGCTTGCTCTGCTCTCACCCTCCATCATCTGGGGACCTCCATGGGGACCTTCATCTCTCCCCACTTCCCTCCAAGCAGAAGCAAACTGCTGAAATCATCTTTCAAGGAGGGGGAAGGCTCCTTCTTGCAGGAACCCCTTAGGCTCAAGCTACCATCTGGTCCCACCACCTAATTCCCTTTTTCCCAATGCCTTCCCTTTGTATATCATTCTTCTTTTCAATACCTTTGGTTCCAGAGGAGCCCACAACAATGATGTGAGAGGGCTGGAACCCCTCTGCTTTGGCCAGGCTGAGAGTTGAGGTTGTGCAGCCTGGAGAAGGCTCCAGAGAGACCTTCTCGTGGCCTCTCAGTACTTTAAAATGGGCCTAGAAGAAAGATGGGGACACACTTTTTAGCAGGGCCTAAAGAGGGAGATTTAGACTAGAGAGAAGGAAGAAATTTTTGATGCTGAGAGTGGTGAGAGCCTGGCCGGGGTTGCCCAGAGAGGTGGTGGCTGTCCCATCCCTGGAACCATTGCAGGGGAGGTTGGCCGGGGCTCTGAGCAACCTGAGATAGTTGCAGATGTCCCTGCTCAGTGCAGGGGGGCTGGCCTAGGCGACCCTTAAAGGTCCCTTCCAACCCAAATATTCTATGATACTATGATTTTTCGCATGTTACCACCCTATTAAAGCCACTCGTAAGCTGGTGCCAGGCAGCAGGCTGGGAGCTGGCACCCCCCGTTGCTTTCATTGCCACGTTGGTCTCTAAACTGGCACAGGGGCAGTGAGGTCCAAGCCTGGAGACCCCGGGGCGAACAGGGCTGGGGGGCCCCACGCCTGCCAGCGCTGGGGACTACGGGGAGACCTGGACCCCGGAACGTCCCGGCCGGGCCCCCAGGGGCCTGGCCCCGCTCTGAGGACACCGCTGAGGCCCTGTGGAGAGCTCCGGGCCCGGAAGGGGCTCCGATGAGACCCAGGGACCCTGCGGAAGACCCACGAGGCCCCGTGTCGGGCCCCCGGCCCCTACGGAGCCCACCCGGCGGTGCCTGGCGCGGCGGGGCGGCCGGTGCCTGGCACGGCGCGGGGGCGGCCGGTAGCTCCGCGGCCCTCCCCAANCCCCGCCGAGGGCACCGGGCCTCCTCGCTCGTCTCCCCCGCTGCCGGCCACCCCTTCTCGGGGTTATTTTATTTTATTCCCGCTCCTCCGGGCACCCCTTCTCCCGTGCCGGGGCACCCCGACTTCCCTGGGGAGGGGGGTTTATTGCGCTCCCTGCCTTGTCCCCCTTCCCCGGCTGCCCTGGCAGCGCTCCCGTGGCCTTCCC